>PHFE01000093.1:934969-1030686 GCA_002796755.1 Paracorniculantispora psalliotae
ATCTCTACAGACGAGTTACCCATCACTGAAGACAAGGAAACTGCTGATTTAGAAAAGAGCCTGCCCAGCTCAGCAGAGATGCCGAGCTGGCCGGTCGGACACGAGCCAGGAGATTGGGGCCGGAAATTGGCGACCCCACTCGTGGGATATTATTAGGTAGCCTGACGCGGAGCTGGATGATTTGGGGACGATTTGGGCTGGTGCTGAGGAGGAAGAGATTTGAAGTTTCTTGTTGAGAACAATGAGCCAGGAAAATGGCCATATTTATTCTGCCGTCAACCCTCCCCCTAGGCCATTGCGCTCAAAATTTGCTTTGCGCGGTACGGCGCAAGCGCATGCTCGAGGTGGGTGGACATAAAATGGCACAGCCGTGGGGGCAGGTGTGGTGGCGGCGGGGAAAATTCGGGGGAGAAACTACGAGATGAACGTCGTACCGGCAAAACTGAATTGGAAAAGGTTCTCGCCTGGGACCGGCGTGGATGTGCGGTCCCGGTTCGAGATGCGGCAAGTTGGTGTGTGCTGTACACATGTAACTGTACAGCTGCGCGTGCATGTGTGCATGATGCGGAACGGGGCCTAAATGTCCACTAGGATGAACGGCCCGCGGCGTGCTGCTTTGCTGATGAAGTCGGAAAGCGACGGAGGCTTTTGCATACGAAGACGACGGCACAGTAATTTTTTTTACCGCTGCTGTCAGAAGTGTAAATTTAGCGGCATGATATCAGACGCAAGTCCATTTGAACAGTCTACGTAGCGACATGCATGAATGTAGAGAAACATGGGGCGAATATGCGTCATAATATGCGAACCTGGACGGCTTCTGTTTCGGTATGCTGCACGGGAGAGGAGGGCTCGCTGGAACAGCGAACCATGGAACGCCACTTTGACAGGGCAGGTTAAAGTACATCAGGCTCAAAGTAGACTAATCGGAATGAGGAGAGTCTAGACAAGCTGACGAAACGTGTTTGGTTTGCTTTTTTTCTTCTTCGTCTTCTTTTGCGCCCAATTGTGCGCTGTTCGGCGGTTATGCCCGTCTGGGACATGGAGCATATTCTCATACGCACACAGGTGGGTGTACAGCGTGACACACGGCGTGACGTGGTTGAGTCGTGGGCAAGGCCCGCGGCGGCTGCGATGGGTGCCGGGGAGGCAGAGAGGGCGATGGACGAATAAAGACAAGTAACAATCCAGCAAGGTTGGGTTGATGAAGGAAGTTGTCGGCAGAGAAAGATGGAAGGACGTAACTGTGCAGAAGACGGTGTCTTTGATTAAGACACGGCCGCGAAATGGCAGATGTCGTATTGAGAGTACCTGTATCATTCAAATACAGGTGCGACGGGTAGAGTCAACTTGATTCAAGAGAGTCAGTCATGTTGCTCCAGCTGCTGCTACCTTGTTAGCGGGTGTGCCTTGTAAGACTTTTTGAATTGCAGAGCTAGATTAAGAAAGACTGCAACTCAAGCACATCCGATATGAACAGGCTGCCATTGAGATTTGGATGCAGTATCGCTTTAAACTCTGGGTAGAGACTGAGAAACACGGGTTGCAACTTTCGTCGGAACAATGCGCAACCGCAAGCGTGTCCGTCCAGCCTGTCCAGCCCGTCCAGCCCGCCGGCCGCTAACCACAAAAGGGCAGGACTCACTCTTCCTCCCCGCTGCTGTTCTTTTTCTGTAGTGGTTGCAGGTTTTCCCGGGGCGGCGGGCCATGCGCTGGCCTTGTGGTGACAGTTGCGGCGTCTTTGATTGGGCGTTTTACTATCCCAGGGGCTGTCGCATGAACAGAAACCACAAGATTTAAATACAATGAAGAAGGGAGGATACTAAAGATTGTTGCGATGAGAGTCATGCCAGCACAGGAGAGCTGCTTTCCATTCAGAGTGGTTTCTTCAACATCAGGCTTACTAGCTATTACTGCAGACCGAGCCCGCTCTGCCCACCCAGCTAAATGATGAGAAAGTGGACAAAAGCCACTGCGCTGGCAAGTGAATGCGCCTCTCGGCCCATCTAGCCCAATCCTAGTCCATTATAGCCACCAAATATGACCATTTTTGCCCTTCTTCCTCTGTTCTGGAAAATAAGCTAGCGCCTTCTAGCCTTCTAGCTGGGGCTGTTTCGCTGCTCCGTGTTCGCATTGCCTTGCCTGACGCGACCAAATGGGGACACAGCCGTCGCCTTTTTTTTCTTTTACTGTGTGTGTCTCCCTGTGGTAATTTAGTTCCGCTCCTCCTTTCTAGCGCCTGTCCGGATTTCCTCCTCTTCTTTTTTTGTATCTGTCTACTTCAGACTACGAAACATCACCAAGTGATCCTCCACGACTGGAAACTGTTGCGACGATTCGGAAGAGACTACGCGAACGATATTGTACCAAAAAACAGGAGCGGAAGAAACGACTACGGATATTGGCAGGTATCTTTGCGGAAAGATTCATCCTGTTCCTTGCGACGTCCGTCGTGTCTGCGCCTCGTCTGCGTCATCGCCAACTGGCCAGCAAGTTATATCGATTGCCCAATCGCCACTTTCACTTTACTGCCTTGATCTCGATATTGTTCGCCTTGTTTGTTATCTTTCTTCGCAAAATCGACATCCCTTCTCCTGAGCTTCTGCTCTCGCCACATTTTTTGCGCCCCAACGCAGACATAATTTCCCCCAGAGGGTCTACCTGGCTATTCAAGGTGGGTAACAAGCGCAACGGCTTTTTCCTTTCTCTCAGTGTCCTCCCCCTGCAGCCCCTGTGCCGGACTTGTCAAGGGGACCCTCCTGTTCCAGGGCTCTTCAGCAACTCACCCGGTTGTATTGTTGGAGACTTGCGAAGCGCTAGAACTAAACCCACAGCACCAGAAGAAAAGTTAGCAGCGCTTGTGCTGTATTTTTGGCTTGCAGCGTGCTGCTGGCCTCAGCCCAGCCTGCGCACCCCTGAAGCCTTCAGGTCAGCCAGCGCCTGGTGACTACCTGACAGGGCTCTCGCCTGCATTGGAAGTTGGTCGTACCAGGCCTGCCCAGCCAGCCAGCTGCCCAGCCCAGCCCATCCGGCGCGCAAATCTGTTCTTCATCACCCTTTTACCCTTTTGAGCTGACTTGGCAAATCTTTCCCTTTTGGCCCTCATCTTCTCATCAGCCTCTCTTCACCTGGCTGCTTCCTGATTCCCTTCCTATCGTCAACCTCTTTTGGCTGCCACAAACTAGCCTGCCAAGCGAAAAAACTCTCGCCCCGCTGACAAATATTCCCACCAGACCACTTCAGCTCGACGTCACCCACTTCCCCGAGACATTTCCTTCACTTTTCCGCCGTCGCCTCACCATCTCGCGGATCTGTGCCTTTTCTTCACATCTCTCCAGACATCATGTCCTACTACGAGAACCCGCAGTGGACTGCCGCCCAGCCCCAGAACAACTGGGAGCATCAGGGCACCACCACGCCTGTCCGCGCTGGTACGTCTTGTCGATGGCCTCATGGCCGCGCCATGCCACACCTGCGCCATATTAACCCCTTCTCCAGGTGCCAGCGCTCCTCAGCCTCAGGATGACTATGCGTTTTCCTGCCAGTTCGATGGTACGTCGTCTCCCTCCTGCCCCGATGCTTCTCCTTCAACGCCATCGTCACGTTTCTGCTCCAGTACCCCTGAGCGGAAATTTGACCCAACTCCTACTCTTGGCATCCAGTCGCTGACAAGTCTCCAGAGGTTGATCGCGCCCACGAGAACCTTCAGAAGTCTGGCAAAGGCTACGCCATGGGCGGTCGCCGTAAGTAACACAGCCGTGGCAAACTCACATTTGCCTCAAACCACCTTGCCTCTCCATCTCTTGTCATATACTCAACTCATGTCGCAGCAGGCCGCGGCCCTCACGCCCAGGGCTCCCGATCCCACTCTGTCAACAACTTTGACGAACCCCGCGGTCCTCCCGGTCCCAACCTTCAAAACTTCTACGCTGCCCAGCGACACCACCAGCCCTCGCGCGGCTCCAACGATGCCGAGCAGGTGATGCAGGCCAAGCGACGCATGGCCGCCCAGCGCGAGCGCGAACTCCGAAACCTACACACCGAGCAGCAATATCAACGAAGTAGGCCATCCTCCACAGCTTAGCGATTCCTTTCAAAGAGAGCAAATACCCCCAAAAATAGAACAGCGCAGGCCATGAGCGGCACCCAGTCGTCTTGATACGCATTTTCTCCTCTCGTTGCGTTGGCCCCAGTCGCTTTCTATCACGGCTTGCTTCTCACCTGTCCTCTAAATCCAGGGGCCAACGCCTGTGATTGTTTTCTCTGCCTTGAATGTCGTGTACTAACGCATGGTCTCCGTAGCTGTCCTTGCTGATAACTCCCACGGAGCCCCGGGCAACAACCAGAACAACACCAACGCCGGCAACCCCAACGCCGCGCCCCCCGCCGCTCCGGCCAACAACCACAACAGCAAGCACATGTCCGAGGAGGAGACTCGTGAGCTGATTGCCCGTCAGCGCAGCGCCCTTTACGGCGAAGGCCCCTTTGCCGACAAGACCAGCTACGTCGACGAGAGCGGCAACATCCGCAAAGGAGCTCCTGGCCCCAGCGGTGCCTCCAGCCTTCGCGGTGCCTCTCCTCTTGCCTTTGACAGCATCGGCCGCCCTCCCGCTGATGTTGGTACCCCCACCTCTGTCAACGACCACGCCTCCGGCCAGAGCGAGCTGAGCCCCCGCCCCAACAGCACCACCAGCCCGCAGAGCGCCGGCCCCAACAACAAAGTCTTTGACAATGCAGTCGGCGCCCAGAGCCGCACCAGCACTTCGAGCCCGACCGGAGTCTCCCCTCCCCGCGACCTGGCTCCTGGCTCCAAGCCTGGCCAGCAGGGTGCGTCTGTTGCGCCCATTGGCACTCGTCCGACCGGCACTCCCACGTCCGGTGCTCAGTCCAAGCGCTCCACCACCCCTCTTGCTACCTCGGGCGGCTGGGGTCGGGGCAACGGCGTTTGGGGCCAGGGATCGTCTGGTCTCGGTGCCCAGGCCAGCGTCTGGGGCTAAATCTTGTTCCCATTCACAATTTCTTTGGAGTTGGGATGTTTCTTTGTTCTATTTTTCTTTCGTTTATATAACAGCTTGAGGAGGGTGGCGCTTAAACATTGTTTTGTACTCAAAAATTCGGCGCATGGAAAAACTTTCGGACGGCTACGGGTCAGGCCAGTATATCAATCGGGGCGAATATCAATGATGTGGAAAGTTTATATATCTGGCAAAGGGTTTCATACTTCATGGCGGCCGATCAAACCGACGGCACCGTGTGGCATTTATGGAGCGGTTGGGAGGATAAGTGTCGCTATATACCAAGGATTTGGACTTACGGGTCGAGGCAAGGCAGGTTTTGGCCTCTCGACAGGGCATCCATTTGGGAGTTTGTTACTTTTGGCACGGCTTTAGGAATTGGCAATTGGGGCGGCATTGCCCACTGATCACGGCGCAACTTTTTTCTTCGAGGTTTTTACGGAGAGCATTCGGCATACACTATGGAGCGACTATACCAACGGTTCTTCGTATCGGCGATTTTGGCAAGGCAATGCGACTTGCCTAGGGACAACAAATTGAATTGGCGTTTTGTGTCTTGAGAGGTGCGCACAAGTTTGTGCGCGCGTATTGACTGAAGACGGCAACCATGCTCATACTTTTGCATGATTTGCCGTCAATGATGATGCGTGTTTATCAAAAAGCATCGGTGCACCGTTGTGCGCCTGGGCATGAAAAGATACGGGGAAGGGAACGACTGCAGATTTTGGCAGCGAGATTTGGAGCATGCGTCGCACACGCAGAGGGGCAGATTCGTCAACTGGGTTGGTGCGACTTTTGTTGAGCCATGTATGGATATCTCAACTCATTTCATTTGGTGCTCGGAATGTTTGTGTTTTCAGATTCAGGAAGAGAGGATACGGACTGTAAGGGGATCGGACGGCTGGGATTGGAGTTTGATTTATTATATTTTCTTATTTCCCTTTTTAATCAGATCGCACTTAAATATACGGGAGTTTTGCTTTGACTTTCTTACCTGCCGTTTCTGGAGGATGTGTATAGCTGGTTTCATGGTATGCTGAGATGTGGTATTGAAATAGGAAGAAGCTGTCTATAATACAAAATGATACATGATACAATACTTGAAAATGGTAGATCCAAATATCGCTGGACTTTTAAACATCGCCTGTAGCAAACAGTTCCAGGTGAATCTTGTCCAGGGCGATGCCGTTGGCCTGCAAGTCTCCCCTCACCTGCACCATCCAGTCCTTTGGCCCGCACACAAAGTACTCCGCGTCGGCCTTCTCCAGCGGCAGCACCCCGTCGGCCACCAACTTCGCCAGGTCAAACCGGCCCGCGTAGTCATAGTCGACGCCCTGCGTATCCCCGTCCACCACCGCGCCGACAAACACCTTGGCCGTGACGTTGGCGTCCGCGTCAGCCGCCGCCTGGCGAACATGCTGTCCGTAGCACACGGAGTGCGTATTGCGCGCTGCGTGCGCCCACGTCACGGCGCGCGGCTTCGTGGTATCCCCGCGGGGGGCGGCTTGGATGGCGTCGAGGATGGAGAGGAGCGGCGTGGCGCCGACGCCCGCGGAGAGCAGCACGACGGGCGCGGAGGGCGCCATCTTGGCGGCGTCAAAGACAAACTCGCCGCGCGGCGGGCTGAGCTGCACCGTGTCGCCGACGTTGTAGTTGGCGTGTAGGCGGTTGCCGACGACGCCGGCAATGTTGCCCGCGGCGAGGTTTGTGACGTCGGCCGCGGCGGTGTTGGGCTCCTGTTTAACAGTGATGCGGTAGGTCGAGCCAGAAGAGGAGTTGCTCGGCGGCGCGGCGGAAAGGCTGTACTGGCGGCTCTGCAGCAGCCCGCCGAGCTCGCCAATCGGGATCTGCACGCTCACGTACTGACCCGGCAGGAAGTTGGGCAGGGGCTTCTTGTCCTTTGGTTCGAGGTAGAAGCTGACGACGCCGTCGGAGACGGCCTCCTTCTTGACAATGGTAAAGTCGCGCCAGTCCTGCCACGCGCCGGCCTCCTCATACAGCTGCTTCTCCCTGCCGATGAAGACGTCCGCGAGCTGGCCGTACGCCGCCGTCCACGCGTCCGCCACCTCTGGCGTCAACCCATCGCCCAGAACCTGCGCAAACGCGCCGACGAGGTGCTCGCCGACGATGGCGTACTGCTCGGGCTTCACGAACAGCGAGACGTGCTTCTGGGCGATGCGCTCGACGGCGTGGTTGAGCTTGGGGAGGTCGTCAATGTAGGTGGCGTAGGCGAGGACGGCGCCGGCGAGTGCGGCCTGCTGCGCGCCGGTGGCCTGGTTGCGCAGGGAGAAGATGTTCTTGAGCTCCGGGTGGGCGGCGAGCATGTTGGCGTAAAAGGTGCGCGTGATGGTCTCGCCGTGGGCTTTGAGGATGGGCGCTGTGGACTTGACAATGTCGATCTGGGATTGGGTGAGGGGGACCATGGCGGCGGTGGTGGTGTGGAAGCCGGAGGAGGAGAGGCGGAAGGAGGTGGTGGCGATGCGTCTCGTGAGAGGTGTGAGTCGGAACATGTATAGTTTCGGAGCACTTATTGATTTGGTGTAGTCGGTTGCTTGTGTTGGTGACCGGTTGTGTGTATAAGTTGTGCGTGTGGATAAGGTATGATTTGGTACAATATGAGACACAACTTTGGAGGGATAGGATGGAGGGATAGGATATAGAATATATTATATAGAGCTTCTGCAATACTAAACTCAACCGCTACAACACACTCCGGAGAAGCTAAATGCCAAGAACTGCATTCGGAGGTACACTTACACCCTTCAGAATAGAACCCGGGACCGGGGCACACCGGAGAGAGCCAATGGGACGGGCCACAAAGCCCATTACCTTGACAGCACCTGGACTCTAAACGGGGGTCGCAAAAAAACAGCAGATGCCCAAAGTCAGAAAGAAAAAAACACGGCCCGCCCGTCATGGCACATCACAAAGTGGACTGATTTGCCATGGTGCGGCGGCAACCCGGGTGGAGACGCCACTGCCGGCGCGAGTCGGGAACGATTGTGCGCCCCCCTGGAAGAGTAATGTGGCACTGCGGCCAGCAGCTGACCTGTGGGTTTTTTTTCTGGAAGCTTTTCGATTTTATTCTGCGATACTTTGGTAATTGGGTTTCAATGATCTGAACAGGATTTAGGTTGCAAATAGTTGGATGCTGCTCAATGAAGATGTTATCTGTGCTAGAAGAAACACCGTAGAAAGGGACGGTGATGTTGAAAGCAGACGACAGAATAATAATTCATAAGTTATTATAGAATGACTCTAAAACAGTGCATACTTCCCGCTCCATCCGGGACGTCGCGAGGCAAACATCCTTGTCTACCACGTTGCCTCTTGAATTTAAACTTTTTTAGCTTCGGGGAGCGTTGCATTTCATCAGCTAAGAAACGCAAACGTCGGGTAAAAAAACAAGTCTTGTTTTACCAAGTTACCCGTCTGTTTTTCTTCAATCGCTTTCCCTTACGAAGCACGACTACTGTCGCCCGGTAGGTGGCGCTCGCCTCGCGCAAAGTGAGCTGACTCTGCATTTGCCTTGCAGCATCTCCCCGGAGATGCTCGATTTCGCATCGGTGATTGTCCTTGGCGACCTGGTTGTCAACGGGTCCTCGTGACTGTGAATTGGAAATCAATAACAAGCTGAAAATTATTTCATGCTAATGCGCTCATATCTGGGTCACCTTACAGTCGAACAGGTCCAACGGTCATGCATGGGTCTTGGATCCTGGTCCGGAGACTAAACTGGTTTAGGTGAGGCTTTTGACGAGACACAACCCCAGTCGCCATGTTTGGAAGCAACAAGCGCCGACAAGGTGGATAAACGAAAATAGATTTCTGTAAAATAATAACTCAAATACCTTTCTGTCTGAGAGTCAAAACATAACTTCCGTATCTTTCTCGTTTTGACCTGGAAGCAATTTGGATGCCGGGAATCACTTCTCCGCCCAAGCATTCGACTGGGGCCGGCACATGAAAAATTGCCAGTAGTTCTTTTGACTTGATTAATTACAGCCCACATGCATTCAAGTATTGAATCCAGTACCGCACTATGCTGTCTTCTCCGTCATCGTCAACGATTCCAAATCGTAGACGCCAAAAAACTTGAAGAAAGCAAGCACCTGCGGCGCGGTCCCGCATCCCATCCCCGTCGCCACCGTCGGCCGAAAGTCCACGAGGGGGATCTGGTGGCCGCCGCACTTGAGACACGCCGCCGACACGGTGTAGTCCTTGTTCAGGGGCAGGTCCCGTCCAATCACCTGGAACATGTCGAGCCCGGCCTGCTGGCGAACGGTGACGAGCGCCGACGGCGCATGACCCGTCTTGGTGTCGCTCTGCACGCCGCTCAAGGTGACAATCTTGTTCGAGGCCGGCTTCTCCAAGAGACCCTGTCGGACCAGTCCCTGTGTGCTGTTGGCAAAGTCGGGCGCCGCGTTGGCCACGTACACGAGCGCCTGGCCCTCCTGCCCGGCATACAGCGTCCTCACAATAGCGGGCGGGCTCACCGTCAGGTCAACCTCGTCCACGGTGTCGCTGTGCTCGTTGAGGATGTACATGCGCGTGTTGTCCGGGCTGGGCCACAGGCCATGCGGCTCGATGCCCGACGCCCTGATGGCGCCGACGTACACGGGCGCCTTGTCCGCGTCCGGCTGCGCGTACATCTTGGTCTCGTTGGTCGCCGCCACGGTCACGAACCCATACGTGGTGCCGTTGAGGACCGCAAAGTTGGGATGGTTCGTCTCCGCGCCCGTGTCCAGCACCGCGACCACCTTGCGCTGCTTCAGCGACACGATCGACACCTTGCCGACCATCTTGTGCGCGACCCAGAGCCGGTCCCCGTCGGCCGAGAGCATCATGTCCGACGAGAACTTGTCCGCGAGGTCCTTGACCTGCGCCGTCTCGCGCCGGGTCGCCACGTCAATAATGGACACGTAGGTGCCATTAATATGATTTGCGTACGCCGTCTTCCCATCCGGGCTGAAGAGCACCTTGCTCGGCCCGCCCTGCGATGGGATCCGGTCAATGACGCCGCCCTTGATACCGTCGATGACCGTAATGTTGTCGACGCCGCGCGTGCCGACCCAGACCGTGCGGTTGTCAGCCGCGAAGAAGGCCTCGTGCGCGTTGCGGTCCGTGTACGTCTGCGAGATGACGACGTTGTCGGCGCATCGAATCACTGTCGCCGTGTTTGTCGTCACGCTCAGCGACACGAGGTATTTGCCGTCGCGTGAGAAACCCAGCCCGTGTGCGTTGACGGCCTTGGTGTACTGCGGATTCAGCACGGCACCGAGGCGCGTGTCGCCCAGGCTGATGGTACCCAGCACCTTGCCCGTGGCAGGCTGGATCACGGTGATGGTGTTGGAGGATTGGTCGCCAGTGTAGATGCGATCGGCAGGGGAGATGGGCGGCGCCACGCCACCGAGCGCAGGTGCTTGCACCTGGCCGTGGACTGCGGCGATGCCAACGGCAATGAGGGAAATTGCCGATGAAAACTTCATCTCGACTTTTAAACTTCTGCTTGTTAGAGGCGGAGGTTTGTCCTTGAGCACAGGAGCGGCCATGGGCGGGATGTCGCCATCCTCTTATATGCCTCTCTAGTGCCGAACCTTGCGCCAGGTCTCACTTCAATCTGCACCTCGATGGTGCCATCGCAACCATGTCGATGGACAGGCTGCACTACTAGCCTGCTATGTAAACCGAATTGTTTCGGGTCAATTATTGCGCCGCGATGATAGCAATTGTGTCATTTGAGTAATTTCGCAGCACAACAAGGAGCGTCGACTGCCAATCCTAGTCAAATAACCAGGCTCTCCCGGCTCTTGGATGTCATGTAAATGATCTGCCGAATCGATCGCCAACGCCTCGGCCTCTGTGTGTATTAACACACAAGTGTTCTAATTCGGATGAATTTTACCACTCAATCGAGTTGACTGTTGCTATATCCGTTACTATCAGACGAGCTGAAGCCGAGAAATAAGGCTGATCGCTCGGCTACCGCTGCCACGGAGAATTAATTGAGCCTAGGCGTTCATGCGCCCTTTTGCAGACAACGCTAGCAAATAGACGATCAACGCGGGTAGAGCCTGTCGCGCAGCCTCGCGAGGCTCGACCCTGACATGCCGTGAACTCTGATCCGCGGCCGTCGCCGAGAAATGTTGGCCCTATTGAGTGTTCTCTTCGCCGCAGGTGCTTTGCGACGGGCCGGAGTGTGGGGATTTCTGCGGTGTTCAAGGTTAAACGAATGCGAAGCAATAACTAAGCGATAGCATTCGAGTGGCACAAGGTTCGAGGCTGCAGGTAGAAAGCCACCTCAATCCTGCAATAGCCAAGGCAAGCACTGACTGTCTCTTATAGAAATCGGGCGTTGCACTGAATCGTCGTATAAAGCTGCAACGAAAAGCGCAGAGTAAGCAGCCAAATCGCGGTCTCATCAAGGTGTTGCATGCGTCGGCAAAGTGCCGAGGCTGTCGTCAACTCGCGCGTAGAAACTGAACTGTGCACTTCGAATCAACATCTGCAACTTATTGCATGTCTTTTGTCTAGTTCGAGTGGTTTGTGTACAAGTACATAATACAACGCCATATCCCGGCGTACAAAATTTTGTGTAAAAAGCAACGCTATGCCCCTAAAGTCACTGGTAGGAAGCCGCTTCCGTTTCCTTTGTTCCCCAGGGCAAATAAAAGTATATCTAGAAATGGCGCCGAGAATTTGGTTTGTTTTCCCCTGATAAATCGGTCGTCGTGTCGTTCGACGGTGATGCAACCCCTCTCTCAAAATGTCTATTCAAGTCGTAATTGATGAAATCAGTGGTGTGGTGAGTGTCTGTATGCGTGTCGAATTTTCGTCGTCATCGGTTTGAATAATTGTTACATTTATGCGAGGGCGGCGTTCTCGGGAGGAGGCAGAGGAGCCTAGGACATGTTAGCATTTGCGATACAGCCGTAGGCCGGGTTCAGTCGCGAGGCGCGCTCATACCTCTTGCTTGGTGTTGCCGGCCATCATCTTGCCAAAAGCGATACCGACACCCTCGATAACGGCAAGCAGGACGGCGCAACCAATGGCACCGTTGCGCGCCGACTTGAAGCCACCACGCATGGCCAGCGAACCGCCTGTCAGGAAACCAGCCGTGATGGCGTTCCAAGGGTCCTCCTTCTTGCGGATTCCCTTGACTGTGCAGTCGAATGTGCTGAAAAGACCACCCCAGACACCAAAGTTGCCGCCCAGGACGGGCGCGCGCATCTTAATGGCCGTCAACGCGCCGATTCGTCGCTCGCCATAGGGACTGTTGCGAAAGCCCTTGATACCGTGCCAGATGGTACCACCAACAGCCTGGAAAACAATGTTAGTCGATATGCGACTCGGTTCGCGGCGATGGCGAGTAGCAAAGACGTACACCCATAGAAAAGGCACCGCCGAAATCGTTCAAGATAACCCAGGGGCAAGGGTCTCGTCCGTGGTCCATCGCCATCTTGGAAGGTGTGTGAAAGCAATTATTATTAAGAAAAAAACGGCGGTAATAAAAACAAGGACGAAGGGCAAGAAAAGAACAAGGGCCGTGTAGCTTGGGCCGTTAGGGAGAGAGTGGATTGGCTGCTTTGAAGCTCGAGATGACGGAACAGATTCTTTTTCCTTCTCTCCTACGCATCCCGAACACGTGACTCGACTTTTTTTTTACTCGCCCCTGGCGGCCGGGCCGGCTGCTCGTGGTGGGGCTGCCGATTGCCTGTTTAGGACGACAGTCAAGAGCGGCAGGCCCGAGCTGATATGTTGAATAGAATAAATTGTTAATAAAATATTTATTTCAAGGCTTTTATATATACAATTGTTTCTCTTCTATTTTTATGAGCCCCGCCTCGTTGATGACATGGAGCCTATTTTTAATGCACATACACGCTTATGCTAGCCAGAACCACACCCTCTCTAGGAGGTTCCTAGGCTTGGGAACCACCCAAGTGCCTTCCAGTTGATCGATTTCTGATTTTCCAGACCACAGATCCATTTCTGACAGTGCGACCAATTTGGTCTTGTTGATAAACTTATACCCGAAAATCAAGACGATAAAGATTGGAATGTTGATGTAGGGCGGGATGAAAGACTTGGCGGAGAATCTGCCCGGGAAAAAGGCATCGAAGCCGTTGAAAAAGGCAATGGTGAGACAGAAAACAATAGAGAAATATGCCAAGAAGGGCTGCCAGGGGGATTTGTATGGCAGCGTATCGCGATCAATACCATGGTAGCGGAGACCATGGTAGAAGCGTAGATAGGTGTATGAGTTGGCAGCCCACACAATGAGCGTGCTCACTGCGGACAGATTACTGATCCAGAAAAATACTTCGGCAGAACGATTGTTGATATTCAGATAAGCAAGGCAGGAAATGGCCGTAGTAGCAGCGACGCAACCATAAGGCACGCCATACCGCTCGAACCGAAGAAAAGACGGCGCTTTGCCATCCAGCGCGGCCGAGTACAGCACTCGTGTTGACGCATAAAAGAGGGAATTTCCCGCAGACCAGGCGGAAGTCAGGATGGCGCCGTTGATTATGGCTGGCAGAGTATTGATGCCCGCATTGCTAATAGCAACGACAAAGGGGCTCTGGTTGGCACCTGGGGCTGAAGATGTGATGGCGTTCAAAAGCTTTTCGTCTTTCGAAGAGACACATAGGCCGACGAGGAAGATGGACAAGACGTAGAATATCAAGATTCGCCAGAATAATCGCCGAATCGCTTTCGGGATATTGCGTCGAGGGTCTTCTGCCTCTCCAGCCGCAACAACCACCATTTCAGTACCGCCATAGGAAAACGTAGCGATGGTGAATACCTTCCAAAATGCCAAGAATCTACCAAGCGCACCCTCTTCCAGATACTCATTCATAGGCCCAGGATGATTCCAGTAGCGAAATCCAATTACATCGCCCGACGGCGAGCCACCCACAGTGATGATGAACATTAATAGAATGAGGCCAATAATTGTCGTAAGCTTGATGGCGCCGAACACAAACTCGGCCTCGCCGTAGATGCGCACCGGGAGACAATTTACCAGCACCATTGTAACGAAGAAGATTGTGATTAGTGCCGCTTTGGGAATATTATTCGGCCAATAATCCAGAATGACCGCACAAGCAGTAATTTCAATCGGCACGCCAATCGCGTACCCGTACCAGTAGTTCCAACCTAGCGCGAAGCCCAGCGCTGGATCGACGTAGCGCGCCGCAAAAACAGGCATCGCCCCAGGAATCGGAAGCCACGCCGACATCTCGCCGAGGCAGTTGACGACACAGAAGATATTGAAACCGGTCACGGTAAAAGAGATAAACGCCGACAGCGGACCGGCGAGCGACAGCACCTGGCCGCTGCCGACGAAGAGACCAGTGCCGATGGCGCCGCAAAGAGCGAGGAACTGCACATGGCGCGACTTGAGTTTGCGATCCAGTGTGCCGATGTGGCGATGCTCCTGGTCGTCAGGTTTAGCGCCATGGCTGATGCTGGGCGTGGTAACGGGGTAGATTGCATCTTGCTGCGCTTCAGCATCTGCTTGTCGGCCCATTTTGAAACTGATTAATCCGTGGCGAGGATATGATGGAAAGAAAATGGAAGAGAAACTTCGAAAGTGCTCGGCACAGGTTTTGCCGGGATACGACGGCGTTATACATATTGCCCTCGTCTTTACGGTCTCTCCCGAGAACGTAGAACCTTATCCCTTGCCGAATGGACGGGCCTATAAGAGTTGGTACGGTATAGACTATTAGTTAAGATGGGCTCCAGTGTCCCCCACACCGCCTACGGTATTCCTGACTGGTCAATTTGCGTCCACGGTGATACTAGCCAGCCCCGAGATTGATTAGATAATCTGTCAGTCTATCAAATCAAGTGCCGGATCTCGAAGCAAAGCGTGCATGGGTCAACAGGGGCATGGCAGAATAGGAAAGTGATAGCCAGCTGGTGAAAAGATGCATAAGAATGACAATGTGCAATTACGTTAGAAAGTCAGCTACTTACGCGACAAAAAATTCAATGGAATATTCAAATAGTAAGTCAGCGCGAGGGCCAGCAACAACACGAATGGATGAATCGCATAATCATTTCTATTCTTTGAAATTGTCCATTCAAAATTAAAACATCTCTGGGGAGCCTCTTCTGTCCTGGCAAGCTACTGTGCGCTCGCTTTGCCACCATGTCCCGCAATCTACACGATGGAGAATCTAGGCTGCAACAGATTGCTGCTGAAGAAAAAACATGATGAACAAAACTATTTCTAAACTAAGTGGACTAATAGAATTTTTTTTGTTTCTTCGCTTGACGTCTTTCATATGCTCCGCCTCAGCCTCGTCAGTCAGAGCCATGTTGGCAATACGTCCGCGGGGTATAGCCGCAGCACAGACAGAGCCTTGTCGTCTCTTCCTACCAACACAACATCCATCAACCTTACATGGCCTTCTTCAGTAACTCAATTGACTCTTGCTCAGCATAAAAAAAGATGTTTTCTTTGACACGCATTTATCACATTCATCTTGACCCAAAGCTGAGCTGGATCCCAGAATTCAACCTCACATTTTTCCCCGATGATCGCCAGCAAGACCCAGATTTAAAACGCGAATACCACGCGAGACAGAACCGTCATTTCTGGAGTACCACTAGATGCAGCATTTGCGTTTCCCGGGTAGGAATGGTACGCATCATCAGGTGGTAGAATACATTGACAGAGGTAAGTGCGAATTGCGGAGGTACTGTACTCTACTAACAAGAAGTTCGCGCAGTGCTGTTGGGCACGGTCGGGGAAATGAGCGCACGGCTCCAGGAGGTAATATTGCCTGACTAGGTCCATAATAAATATTATTTTCTAGATGCTTGATATCTAAGGCGACTGATTAAAATCATAACTATTTCCAAATCCCCTATCCAAGTACTCATCCAGTGCATCCTCGGTTTTGATCCAATCCACTGGCGCTTCGAGGCCAAGCCTACCATCTCGCGCAGCGCGCTCTAAGATGGGGTGAACATCTTCAGCCATGCGTAACCGCATTGGATTCCGGTACCATGGAGCGAAATGAATTATGGCCAGCATGATGCGGACTTCATCCGTCATGTTGGGCATGCCTGCATGCCACAGTCGCAAGTCACGAATGACGATCGAGCCTTTCTTGATGACCGGCTGCAACGGAGGAGATACATTGGCCTGTTGGTCAAGCAATTCCTTTTTTATTCTCCCACTAGCTCTCTCGCCATGCGCACCTTCTTGCGCGGAGATGCCGCCGTTGTGCGTGCCGAGCCAGATCTCAGTGGAGCCATTTTCCGGAGTCATCGTGATCAATGGCACGTTTACGACAAGCGCAAAGGGATGGTCAGGATGGGCGAAATCTGCGTCTGCATGTACAGGCTGTCTCTGAGGTGAGTGACCGTTCTGTGGAGGCATAGCAGAATTAGCTGAGCAGAATGTCCATTTGGGCGTTGGCCCAAGCACTGCAGATGTAATTTGAATAGCGATTGGGTCTAGGAAACCATGAATGAGCCGATCTTATTCCTCTCGAACAGAATCCTTGCTCCTCGCATCAGCTACTCACTGATAAAAATAGACGGGCTGAAATATTTTGCGATAGGCGGTGCATCCTGCTGCAAGTTTCCGAGGTTGTAATTGAATGGCCCATCCATGCCTCGAGCCTGCAGGGTACGGGCATCCTTCACCATTTTGGCATTGAGCACGTCCAGCGCCGCGTGCGGGACGACATCTTGGATTACGACAAGGCCGTCGCGATGTACATGACAAACGGCCTTTTCAAGATTTTGGGCCGAGAGAGATGATTTGTCGATTTCCTCCTTGGACGGGTATATAACCATTGGGGTCCTCGAGATCGCCGATCCGGCACTTGCCAATGATCGACGGAACTGGAGAGGCCGAAAACCTCGGCGGATCGAGCTGAAGGGCATTTCGAACTGATTCAACTGTAAGGAAAAGCTTGAAATGGAGCTTGGATATCTTTTTCTGTTCCCAGACTGACGACCGCTTCTTATACAATTCCTTGCAACCGCGGGGGGAGGTGGGAATCCCGAGCTCGGAAAACGGCTAGGGTAGAGCGGGCACACCGTCAACCACGAAAATGGGCACACAAGATGATTGGCCGAAGGTGCGCCATCCCCAAGTGCACGGAGACGCTGAGACACTGCAACCGCTGGCAGTAAAAATAAGTCCCGTGGATGACGATCTTTCAAGGACCGAAATACAGAAGGATGGGAGCGAGTGTCTGTGCTCTGCAGGAGTTCGCATCGGCGGTCACAACAGGGGAGGCCCTTGTAACCCTCGCTATTGACTGCATCGCATCGCAAAGGGGAACAGCGGCGAATAATATTGATCCTATGATTTCTTTCTGCTTATATTAGTTGCGTCCTGAGCTGGGGCAATAGAAATATTTTGCACACCATCATCAGTGGGTGGCTGTTTCAAATGACTTGTTCGCCCTCCACCATGAAGTGTCTAGCGCCGGCCCGTGCTATGCCACTGACCGATGTAGGTCGATCACGGGCGAGTAGACAACCGATATATGATGTTCAAATTCTCCCCCCTTTTCTATTTCTTTATATACACTGAATTTTATTGAGCATCAAATCGTTATGGAAAATCAAGGGAATGATGTCGCGGTCATTGGGCTTGGTATGGTATTCTGGGTATAAGTTGATGCAGCGCTAACCCTTTCCTAGGGGCACTAGGTTTAGTCGCTGTCAAGAATTTAGCAGAGGCTGGATTCAATGTCACAGGTTTTGATAGATGCGAATACGTTGGAGGACTTTGGCATTTCACTGAGAAAGACCACATCTCAGTCCTGAAAAGTAAGTCTAATCTGCAGTCGGAGTGAAACATAGCCTGATCAAGAGCAGGCACAATCATCAACATCTCCAAAGAACGGGTAAGTGCATCATACCCAAAGGTTGAACAAATAGTTCCGGGCTAAAATAGGGTGACAGATGTGTTATACAGATTTTCCTTTCCCACGCCACCTTCCCGAATTTTGCACTGCCCAAGACGTCGACCAGTACTTAAACGACTATGCGAAACACTTTAATCTTCTACCACTTCTGCGACTCGCCACGATAGTGTCAGGAGTGCGCAGAGACAATGTGTCGAGAAAGTGGCTTGTAGAAGTCGTCGGCACACAAGAGCCTCTAGCCTTCGACAAGGTTGTGATGGCCACAGGTGTTCAGGGCGAACCGAACATCCCGAGTGTGCCTGGCCTGGAACAATTTCGAGGCGATATACTTCACTCTCGAGCCTTTAAAGAGTATGATACTCCCTTCCATAGAGAACTCTTGACTGATACTTGCCAAGTCCTGAACTGTTTCGCGGAAAGCGAGTTGTAGTCGTTGGCCTCGCAAACACGGGCTGTGACACAGTCGAAGCGCTGCGAGGTATCGCCAAGGAAATTTACATCTCCCATGATCACGGAACTATAGTAGTATGACCTTGACACCTCATCATCTGCTTTTCATGCTAACATCCTTTCTAAGTTTCCGAGGTTTGACGCTTCGAAGCGGCCATACGACCATGACCTATCAAACCGCAAATTGGTAGCGGCGGATACATTGCGCAAGCTCTCTCCTTCAGCTCACGAAATGGCGATGAATGCACTGATGAGGCAGATGCAAAATAGTGTTTTCACAATACGCCCCGAGTATCGCTTATCACCTGCACCCGCTTTTTATCATGCTCTACCCACCATCTCGGACACGATCGTGCGAAACCTGTGCGAGAGACACGCGGTCTCTATCCCAAATATCAGGGTCGTGAAGGGTCCATCGACGCTCGAATTAACGGATGGCACTACCGTCGAAGTAGACACCATAATATGGTGTACAGGATATCGCTCAGATTACGCTCTGCTTGACCCTCAAGTCGATCCTACCCGCGAAACCACTCCGCGATGGAAATCGGCGCCGGGCTCAAGAGGACGGCTGTTACCGAGGCTCTACCAAAACGTGTTTTCTTCCGATCACCCAGACTCGTTAGCATTCATGGGCGTTGTGTGGTTCCCGGCACCCGCATTTTCGATCTCCGACCTGGCTTCAATGGCTATTGCACAAGTCTGGTCTGGAAAATCAGAGTTGCCGCCGAGACTGGAAATGAATCGCGCCATTGACGAGCAGCATGCCTGGATATGCGAGCTCGCAGAACGGGGCTCAACTCTGCCAGGCTGGGTCAAATCCGCTGACTGGCTGAACTGGGCACACCAAACTGCAGGTACAGGGCTGAATGAGCGATTCGGTTGGGGCCTTGATGGCTGGAGGTTTTGGTGGCGCCATGGAGATCTTCACAAGCTATTAATGGATGGCATCATCAGCCCACACGCGTATCGCCTCTTTGAAGGTAAGAGGAAGAGATGGCCTGGCGCGTTGGAAGAAATCCAGTTTGTGAACAGAGAAAAACTGGGAGATTGTATGCAAAAGAATTCGTATTCCGCGCCATCGAAATGGGTATCGGCGCTGTACTGCGCAATGATTGAAAGGGCTTGTGGTTTGGGAAGGTTAGCGGCAGGTGCACGAAACTGGAAATACGATTTGGGCGGTGGGCGCACCAGCTTGTAGGCGGAGAAGCGGAGCTTTGAGCACTTGCTCCTGTCAATATATCATCAGAAACCAGCACATTTCAATCGCGATCTGCGGCATTCTTTAAAAAAAAAATGTCTACGCCAAAACCGAAAACGATTCTTATTACTGGTTGCTCCGAAGGGGGCATCGGCGCTGCCCTGGCACTTCGGCTAGCCGACCAAGGCCATCGCGTCTTCGCCACAGCCCGCGACACGCGCAAGATCCCATCAGATGTTTGCGACCATTCAAACGTTACGACGTTTTCCCTTGATGTTACGAACGATGCGTCAATAAAAGCCGCATCTGAGGCATTCCGAGCTGCCGAGACCTCTGGCCTCGATGTCCTCGTAAACAATGCTGGCGCTGGCTATACGATGCCACTTTTAGACGTCGACATCGACAAGGCAAAGCAGTGCTATGATGTCAATGTCTGGGGCGCTTTGCGCACAGTTCAAGAATTTTCTGACTTACTCATTGGTAACCGCGGTCGAATTGTCAACATCGGCTCAGCAACTGGCCGTTTGTATTCACCATGGATTGGTAAGTTCGAGGTTCAACCCCGGCTGGCATACTACCAATTTTAACATAATATTCTCCCGTCTCAGGCACTTATAGCTCGTCGAAGTCTGCGCTTCAAACTGTGTCAGAGACGCTGCGCATGGAACTGCAGCCTTTCGGAGTTACTGTTGCTTGTCTCATCACGGGCACGGTCGCGACGCGATTCCATGCCAACGAGGCCGAGTTTTCTCTACCGGCGAGGTCTCTGTACACGGCCATCTCAGACACGATATCCCTTTGGGCCCGTGGCGCAACTGGTCCCGAGAAGGGAAGTATCGACGACTATGTTACTCAAATCCTGCCTGACGTATTGAGTAACTCGCGCGGAGGAGTGCTGTGGCGCGGTGTGAATGCGGGTGCGGTGAGGTTCGCTTCAAATTGGCTTCCGTATTATTTATTGGTAAGTAACCGTCCTGGAAACAATAGTATCGACCTTTAACAGTGCTCTAGGATAAACTTGTCGTTCTCAATCAAGGACTTGAGCAGTTGACGCTCAGCATTCTTGAGAAGAAAGCACAGTGATAATATACATAATAACTCTTCCATAATTTGTTTTACCTATCGTTCAATAGCTCAGTATGGTCGAGCTGAAATTATGACTTGTCGTCTAGCTTGGCAGCGAGTGTGCTTCCTCCCAAGCTACCTGCAAACTTTGTACCAATCGTGCAACAGGCCACCCAGTCAATTTCCCAGAAGCGTAAAGCTGCCTGACAAGCTCATCTTTGGCAGCTTCCTCCTGTATATATTTACAGCCTGTCCAAATCAGGTTTGTTTCTTGTTCCATGTGGTTTTACTTACAGTACGATATCGGCCCGTACGCATTGACAAGGACAGACGGGATGCTCGTGGTGAATGCGATGCCGCATATTTCCAAGGCAAGATTTTCTAAGATTGATACAATCTCAGAGGAGTTCTTGCGATTAAACTGGGTATTGCTCAGGATATCTGGGATGGAACTGGGCGGCGCATTCGCAGTGAGGATGCAGCAAGCAACCAGGAAATAATGGATTGCGGATGCTATTGCTCGTCAGTACCTGAATAAATGCGCGCCAAAACAAAGATAGAATCTACCGTAATGATCCTGCAGGAACCTGATTTGCGGAAATACTTCCGTCGAAATGTTGATTACCGAAAACGGTAACACATGTGGCGGCAGATTTTCCAGCCAATTTACAACGGCATTGTAATAATCGCGCCATTCAGGCTCAGCGATTTGTCGAGAAAACCCTGCATTTATAATTTGGCCCAATATCAAAGATATCGAATGCAGATGACGGTCATTGGTATGAAACGCTGGTGTCTGAACAGCTGCCAAGTCCATCTTCAGAGGACACCCTTGGAATAGGCTGAATGTAATATCTTCGCGGAGGTAGTTCCAAAATCCTGCTGCTAATAATTCATTACCTCCAATCTCTGCAACAGCGCCTTCACGCGATGACAGAGAAAAGGCGCCTTGAAGATGCGTATTCGGATCTACGTCCTCTGTGGGGAAAATAAGTCGTCTACCGCAGCGAAGGGTCTAGGCTGCTTACCGTGCAGAATTTCGTACGAGCGAAGTAGACAGGTAGCTGACAGTGCTGTGCCGTCACTAAGGCTTTTATCTCCATCTTGTAGTTGAATAAGAAGTCGCACGCAGTGCTCATGATAGAATTCGGCCACCTCCCGCGAAGCTTTTGTACTGACGCGGCTTGCATGAATGGCCGACAGCGCAATGATGGCACTGAATAACAATTCATCTTCTAATGCGAATTGTGGAACTGTAATTGTAAAATGATGCTTTGGGTCGCAAAGGTCATACCAACTGGACACACCGGCCATATACTGGAAGAAGAGAAGCGACATGGCTTCATTCTGCAACGCATGGCTTGCATTTCGCGGCTGCGACAGGCTCGAAATTCCACCTGGTTTATCGAATAATATTAGAAATCAACCAAAATTCAGCAGGCTCGGAAAGCATACTCAATCCATTATTCTCGTCCAAAGAGGTGGTGGCCCCCCTCGGGAGGCGCCGGCAATACCTGCCAGCCTTGGCACACTGGCCACATACAGGTGTAGCCTCATCACCTGGCATAAATTTTAGCAATTTGATGAACGATTAGAAAAAATCGAGTCACGGGCCAAGTTCACACACATCTGACTTTCCGTTTTCGACAAGTCTCGCTGCCAAGCATGTGAGCGACAGGGTTAGCCTTGTCTCCGTAGCCGCACTCACCACACTGTACCTGGTCAGCAAGGGATCCTGGATTACAAAGACAGATGCAGAGCTGTCGGCATATCTTACTCGAGTTATTTTTAAAGCGTGGCATTACTTGTGCGCGCCTTTGCAACAGCGCTCTGAAAACGTGGGGTTGGCAACGGCAAAAGTTGCGACGGCCTTTTGGCCTCGCTGATGGAATTTACGCTAATAGCATCCCGCGCCTGGGGCAGATCTACATACATTTTCTCAGAACTTTCATTGATCTTACTTTTCGGCTACTAAACATTCCGAGTTTATTATTTATTTCATCATTTCATATGTCAAAAGATATGCGTGCATCAAAGAAATTATATTGTATTTGTTCCACAGGCGCAAGACGCTGCAGTCCAGCCAAATTGTCAGAGAACTGCCTAGTATCGACGGTGGATAGTGCACGGAGACTTATTTCAAGCGTAAATATGAGCGTAAAATAAAAACGTAACAGGAAGTACTCATTATTATGGCGTGATCGGCTAGTAGGCCGGCTCTCGGGGGTGTGTTGCGCATCATGCCAGTAAAATGCCTGAGCAGTACCAGTGGATTGCTACGTCGCACAAAGAGCAATGTGACAAACACAACCGATTGGAGCCGGGTCCTCTCCGTTGCATTTAGGGAGCCATAACATTTAACCCTGTTGATCCATAGCCAGCCTTTCTGCCCCAGGACGGGCGAAGAATAGAAAAGCCCGACAATGTATCTGCGACAGCCTCCAGCCACAATGCAACCCAGTGGTTGATGATAGGGCGACATTTGGAGGGAAGCATATGCCGTGTCCAAGTCTTGGCAAAAATGATCGCCCTCTTGAAGAAGACCGAAGGAGCAGAGCCAATCCCCACAACTGTTAATTAATTTAGACTGCAGAGACCTTTTGCGGCCTTCCTTTTGCTGCGCCGTCCATGCCACTGTCTGCACCCCAGTTGTTCTATTCTGGGGCTTGCATGGAGTGAGGATCCCCTGTGCATTGACATGCACCCCGGAATCGCCCCCTGTCGCACACCGGTCATTTCCTAGACACACTAAATCAAAACAATGCTACGTGACGAGCCATCGGCACCAATTTTGGGTCATGCCGATTGAGTTTACGGTCCTCGCAGCTGTCAACGACTTTAGTATGGCGGGGATGCCTCCAGCTAGCGTTTCCCGGGAGTAAATCTCCGCGAGTCTGGGTCCGACAGGCGAAGCGCATTGGACGTCGAGGTTTTAGTAACAGTTTCAAAAAGAGAGATAAATAGGCGAGGACAAAAGGCATCGGCATTATATCAAGAAGCTATCCCAATGCAAAGCAGTTGCCCGTTTCGGCGAATCCTCCGTGGCGACGATCGGTAATTGAATCTAGGCAGCATGGTGGCTGAATCAGTATAACAGAGTGGATTTAATATTGCGGCGCATACGCGGGGCAGTGTTAAATGGCGGCCAGGATATGCTGGACATATCACCCCCGCCAAGATTGTTGAGGGTTCCAAGCCGGGCCTATCCAGTCACGATACCACAGCTCAGCATAGCATCGATGTTATCCTTCATTCTACTAGAATAAGACCAATTCTCAACTAGTATAAGCGAATGTGACCGTGTATGTTCTAGACAAGTCTGCCAAGCTGCCCCATTCCAACAGAAACTACCGTCATTCGTTACGAGGGGAGCCAAAGTCACTTCTCCTCGCTGGTACGAAACTGACAATTTATGAACCAGTGCCCTTTAAGAAGGTGGCATGCTCCCGTTGAATCCATTATGGATTGAAATAGCCTATAAGGTTGCCAATGTGGCCAAAATAGCTTCGTTTCTGTTAAAAGCCGTCCCTTTGAACAAAAGGACCTGAAGACGACAGTGAACAGGATGCCACCCCAAATCACGCCTTCCTTGTCTGGAAGGTACCAATAATCGGAGTGGATTCTGACAAAAGATTTCTTAATTCATTAGTTGAAGACAAGGAATGAGAGGGCAAGTCTGTTCAAACTCGAAGGATAAATAGGAGGACGCTCCTCCTCGACAATCGAAACTACTCACAACTCAACACACCGAAAACAACAGGTTCACAAACATCTACCAAAGTCCATTCTTCCCAATAAATCTTCAATTCAGTCCAAAATGCGTCTGTCTGTGCTTCTAGCCATCCTGCCCGTTGTTCTCGGTGCGCCGACCACCAAGCGCGATGAGCCTGCTCCTCTGCACGTCGCCAAGGAGGGCAGCACCGCCATTCCCGGCAAGTACATTGTCAAGTTCAAGCCGGGCAGCAACCTGGCAGCTCCCGAGAACAAGATGTCCATCATGGCCGAGAGCGCCGACCACGTCTACACCGGCGTGATGCAGGGCTTTGCCGGCTCCCTCGACGAAGCTGCCGTGCAGGAGCTCCGCAACCACCCCGATGTAAGTTGATTGGCCCCAAATGCCAGCCTTTCCAAAACCAACGAGCACATACTTATCACGGAATATAGGTCGAGTACATTGAGGAGGACAGGATCATGACCCTCTCCGGCTACACCACCCAGCAGAACGCCGTCTGGGGCATCACCCGCATCTCGCACAAGCAAAACGGCGGCAGCGGCTACACCTACGACACCAGCGCCGGCGCCGGCACCTGCGTGTACGTGCTTGACACGGGCGTCGACGACCGCCACGCCGACTTTGGCGGCCGCGCGCACCAGATCAAGAGCTTCGTGAGCGGCCAGACCACCGACGGCCACGGCCACGGCACGCACTGCGCCGGCACCATCGGCAGCAACACCTACGGCGTCGCCAAGAAGACCAACGTCTACGGCGTCAAGGTCCTCGACAACACCGGCTCCGGTGCCTACTCGGGCATCATTGCCGGCATGGACTTTGTCGTGTCGGATGCCAGCGGCCGCTCCTGCCCCCGTGGCGTCTTTGCCAGCATGAGTCTGGGCGGTGGCTACTCGGACGCCATCAACGACGCCGCGGCCAACCTCGTCAGCAACGGTGTCTTCCTGGCCGTCGCGGCCGGCAACGACGGCACGGACGCCGGCAACACCTCGCCCGCCTCCGAGACCAGTGCTTGCACTGTCGGTGCCACCACCTCCTCTGATAGCCGCGCCAGCTTCTCCAACTACGGCTCTGTTGTTGACATTTTTGCCCCTGGTGCTAACATCATGTCGCTCGCCCCCGGCGGCGGTACTGTAAGTATTGCTGCATCCCTTTGATGATGAAAGTCCACTTCAACTAACACCTTTCTTACTAGGCCACCATGTCTGGTACCTCCATGGCCACTCCTCACATTGCCGGTCTCGCTGCTTACATTGCTGGTCTCGAGGGTGGCTCTGGCGGTCAGATCTGCAGCCGTCTCCAGCAGCTCGCCAGCAGCAACATCCTCAGCGGTATCCCCGCCGGCACCGTGAACCTGCTCGCTTTCAACGGCAACCCCTCTGGCTAAATTAGCCAGGAACAGACAAGCACAGTGCACATACATTGACAAAGACGAACTTGGCCCCAGCAGTTCGTCACTGTGCTTGAAAATGGAATGCTATCGAAGGCACAGTATTTGTGAATAAGGCTGCCTGACGACGTACATATCGATATATAGTCACATAGTAAATAAAATTGAGTTGTTTAGAATCTGGGTCCTTATTCGGTCCAATACTGAAGTACATAAACATCATATAGCTCCAAACCCGAGTACTTGCTTTAGTCCAATATTGTTAAGTATATAATTACCATATAGCTATAAACTCGAGTACACATATACATTATCATAAAATTATTGATCAACCCAGTATTTAGTTCTTGATCTGGCCGAGAATCACATCGGCAGCCTTCTCGCCCACCATGTAAGTCGACACAGCCGTGAACGTGCCGGGAATGCGGGGATACACAGAGGCATCGACGACACGCAGACCATCCACACCACGCACGCGGAAGCTCGAATCAAGTACGGCCATCTTGTCGCCGTCGGCTCCGATGGGGCAGGTGCAGGACGCGTGGTGGCCCCAGGCGGTGTCCTTGGCGTACTGCTCGATGCCCTCCTGCGAGACAACGTCCTTGCCGGGCAGCACCTCGCGGATGGGCACCAGCTGGCTCTTGATGGCCTTGCGCGCGACCCCGACGGCCTCGTACAGCGACTGCAGATCCTTCTTGTAGTCGCCGGAGCCCGTGTCAAAGTAGTTGTACGTGATCTGGGGCACGTCAAGCGGGTCCGCGGAGCGCAGGCGCACGCTGCCGGCGTTGTTACGCGGGTGCGCCTTGAGGATGGCCCAGGTGAACCAGTCGTGGTCGTCGGTCGCGTTGACGCTGTAGCCGGGGAAGTAGCCGCGGAAGTTGACGGGCCCGCCAAAGAGGAAGTTGTCATAGTTGCCGTCCTCGGAGGCAGAGCTCTTGTGGAACATGGCGACGGGCAGGCCGTTGGTGGCGAGCGTGCCGCGGTCGCCGAGGAAGGGATTCTCCCACTTGTCGAGGCAGGGGTCGTGCTGGCCGTGCAGGCCAAACGTGCAGCCGTTGAGCGCGGAAAAGTCCTTGGGCACCTTGCCCTGCACGTTAATCTCGTAGTGGTCCTGGAGGTTGCCGCCGACGCCGGGCGAGTCGACGATGACGGGGATGTTGAAGGACTCGAGCTCCTCGCGGGGGCCGATGCCGCTGAGCTTCAGGATCTGGGGGGAGTTGTAGGCGCCGCCGGCGACAATGACTTCGCGCGAGGCGTTGACTTTGCCGGGCTTTCCTGCGCCACCAGTGCCGTAACGCGGGCTGGCCTTGTACAAGTGCTGGCCATCGAGGAACTCAACACCTGTAGCACGAGGCTTGTCGCCACTCTCATCGATGATGATCTTTGTAACGTGGCAGTTCAGACGCACATCCAGAGGATACATCTTG
Source organism: Paracorniculantispora psalliotae (assembly GCA_002796755.1). NCBI lineage: Eukaryota > Fungi > Ascomycota > Sordariomycetes > Hypocreales > Cordycipitaceae > Paracorniculantispora > Paracorniculantispora psalliotae. The sequence continues at coordinate 962,156 of PHFE01000093.1, forward strand.
TTACCCTTCTTGTCCTTGGCGTCGCGAACGGCAACGACGAATTCGCGCGAGCCAACGCGCGCACCGTCCTTGGAGGAGAGGGGAACCAGGTAGTACGAGTCGGTCTTGTCACGGGCTTCCGTGTCGGCGTTGGCATCGCCGAGAAGCAGAGAGGCCAGGTCACCAATAATCGGCAGCAGCTTGCCCGAGGCGAGGGCACCACCGACGTACAGGCTCAGCAGCTGCGGGTCCTGGAGGGCCAGCGTGAGCTTGGTGTACTCGGTGCTGAGCCAGCCCTTGTAGCCGTGACCCGAATCGAGGGGCAGGCCGTAGTTCTTGTCCTCCATGCGCACAAAGTACTTGCGCATGTTGGCGTGGCCCCAGGAGTCGTCGCCGGTGAGCTGCGCAATGGAGTCAAAGTCGGAGCGGTGCGGGTAGATGGCGACGAGGGCGTTGTGCGCCGTGCAGCCGCCGAGCGTCTGCGTACGCGGGTACAACGTGCCCTTCATCTTGGAGCCGGCCGGCGGGTCGAGGCCGGTGTAGACGCCGCCGTCGGGCGTGTCATAGCTGGTCTTGTAGTCGCGCGCCTGGCGTGCCTCGTCGGCGTAGTGGTGCACGAAGAAGTTCCACGCCATGGCGCCGTCCTCGGAGGCGAGCGCCGAGTACGCGGGCACGGAATAGTTGGCGTTGGCGCCCTGGTCGTCGCCAGCCTCGATGAGGAGAGTCTTGTGGCCGGCCATGGCGAGGCGTGCCGCCAGAGGACCGCCGCCGGCGCCGGAGCCGACAACGACATACTCGTATCCGGTGAGCTCATTCGTGTCTGTAGCCGCTGAGACGACCGAGGCCGCTGCGGCCATGAGGCCGAGAGCAGCTTTGAAGAGCATGACGAAAGGAAGGCGATTCTTACTTTCTTTCCCGTGTCGTAGCTTGAACGGCGGAGCTTGTTAAGAGAGGTGCCCTAGCTGCAGTAGACCACAACGGTTGCTCAGAATGCTCTTGCAGGCTGAGGATACAATGAGAATGCAAAATGGATGACGAGAGGCACCAGCCAGGTTTTGTATCCGTCCTCTCGCATCAACCCCCATGGCCCATGCCCAAGAGGTCCATACCGGACCAGCGGCCGAATTGGGGCAATGGTACGGTGGTACCCCAGATTGTAGCCAGAAAGACCGGCCGCCTCCCTCCTTGCAGCCTAGCGAGGTTTACTTTGCCAAATCGCTGGGCTCATGAGCATCGGCGCCAGCCAACGCCCCCCTCACTCCTCACTTGTTTACTCCAGCGCGGTCCAAGACAAGCAGCATGAAGCGTCCTCCACTCTCGGCCAAGCTGATCGGCACTTATCACAAGTTGGAGAAGCAGCCACAAAGCACTAGCGATGGAGCTAATTTGCACTACCCAAAGCCCGCTCCAACAGCAACACTAATAAAAGCTGCAAGTGCAAATTACCTATATGCCTCTTGGTGTTGATGAGTGGGTTCCTGTCCAGCGTCGGAACTGGCTGGGCCACATTGCGTCCAATCATCGCATCAAGTTTTTTTTCGGATGGCCAAGCTACCGGGGGCGGGGGCGACTATCCCTACTGTACGAGCTAGGTTATATGAAATGCGACGCTGTCGTGGCGAACAGGGAGAAAGCAAAAGATGGGAACTTGAAATTTTCTGGTGTGGGCACCCCGTCGGCTCTTGGTGGTTCGGAAACACGAGGCAGAGATGGGCTTTTAGACGAAAGATTCCGAACCTTGTCATGGAAGGCCGGAACCTGGCCAGAAGGCAGTTCTGTCTCAGCTGTCTCAGAGCCGGGGCCACGGTCGTGACCTCATTGTTTTTTGACCGCTCCAAATCCGCAGCGGGCGCCGCTCTGGAATGTCTTGGTTTTGGAGACGGACCAGCTACTTGCGGGCAACGCTGCGCCTGCACGCGGACTTTCGGGGCGGACACGGTGCAATTCCCAATTGCGATTCCTCCCTACATTTACCCTAGCGTGTTGCTTGTTATGAACGCGCAAGGCCCTACTCAGTACATGGAGGCATCATCTAAAGTCCAATACGTTGATCTGCCGAATCTCTATGCGCATAAGAAAAAGAACATCGGCGTGAGATGAACAACCACCAAAACTTGATGCGTGAATGCGGAGCCCCGTTCCCGCGGCCCACAGCGGGCGTATCCAGAAACCTTGTAAACAATGAGAGACAGGTGTGTGCGCGACGGGAAAGCTTGTTCAGGAAGCGAAAACCCTTATTATGGCAGGATTTATCAATCGTACCTTCGTATTTAGTCCTTGCAACGGTAGACGACGTCGAAAAAATATGTTATGTACGAGAAAAAAACAGCAAAAAAAGAACCTCGGTTAGATCAGCCTCAAGGGGGCCCTTGTCTGCCGGCATCTGACTTTATATTACTCGACCCTGGCCCAGCTTTGCATCAAGGATGACAATGGCGCTCTCGTCCTATCCAATATATGCAACAAGGTGGATTCAATAAAAAAATCGGTTTGGAGTCACAGGAACCGGCAGTGGTGGCAAACAAAGTCAAAAAAGATCAAGTTTACCATTCGAAAGAGGGATATTAAAATATACAACCTATATCGCCCGTTGGAACCCATATACTGGGTCCAAGCAAACTGAGAAATGAAATTGCAAAAAAAGACCAAAACGTAATATGAAAACGACGCAAGCGACAACAGGGTCGAGCTCATGACGACCTGAGTACGCAAAAAATCCAATCTAGATTTCATCCCAGAAAACAAAAAGGCAATGCAGCATTGAGTCACAGGACACAGAGATATCCATACTTAAAAATTCGACAACACAGAAATCACGCAGTCATCGTCAGAAAACAAGTTTTGCAATTAGTTCCAGCCGCTGCCTCTGCCGGGCTGGCCTCGGTAGGCCGGCTGGTTTCCGCCGCTATAGCCAGGACCGGGACTCTGCGTCCGTTGCTGCTGGTTTCCGCCGCCGTACTGCTGATGCATGGGGCCGGGGCTCTGTCGCGCGTTGTAGCCGCCCTGACCCGGCTGGCCCATGGGGCTCTGCATCCTGTTGATGCCGTATCCGTGCTGGGGGCCTGGCGAGCCCATGCGGTACGGGTCGGCCGTGGCCGAGCGCGCTGGACCGCGCATGGGAGACTGCGGGGCGTGGGGCGGCATCATGTCGCTCTGCGTGCGGGATACTTGGCGGTGGCTGGCGGCGGGCGAGGATGGCACGCCAAAGTCGAAGCCGGCGTTGGCGTTCGCGTTGTGGTAGCCACCGGGCGGCGATGTCGGCGTGCGGGGGGCGGCGGCGTGGCTCTGGGCGTAGCTTCCAGCAGCGGCGCCGGCAGCACCAGCAGCAAACGCGGCGCCAGGGACGGTGGGGTGGCGCGAGCCGGGGCGCGAGTCGTCGGGGTGGTTGAAGGGGTTGCCTGCGGTGCCGGGCGGCGACATGTCGGCGTTGGGGCCGATTTCCTGGCCGTGCTCGCGGAAACCGTCGGGGTCGATGCCGCGGCTGCGGAGGTCCTGAATCTCGCTGCGCTCGGCGGCGGCCTTTTCGTCGGCAAGCTTGGCTTCGGCGGCACCGAGGCGGCGCTGGCGGATGTAGTAGAAGATGAGAGTGCCGACAGCCAGGGCGGAGACGACGCCGATGGCTGCGTAGATGCCAATCTTGGCGCCGGGGGCCATGGTCTTCCAGGCATTCACGGGGCCCTTGGAGGGTTCCTTGTTGATGTGCTCGTAGGCGGTCGAGTTGCCTCTGCAATTGGCTGTCAGTTGCTTCTCCTGCGTTTGTGTGATGAGAGAAAAACTTACTCCTTGACTTTGATGCTGCCGAAGCTGCCAGTCTTGTCTCCGTAAGAGTATTCCTTGGCACCCTTGGTGTAGTCCTCGATCTTGATGTTCTTGACATACATGGTGTACGGGCCCTTGCTGTAGTCGGTCTCACCACCAGCCCATTCAATGGTGCCCTTGTTCAGCGAGGGGTCACCGCCGGCCCAGATACCAATGTTCATGCGCATGGGCGTCTGGGGGAACTTGTCGCCGTTCTTGGCATCGTTGTAAGCGAGCGTGCGAACCACGTTGCCGTCGACGGACCACTCGAGTCGCTCCTTGGTCCAGTCGACGACGTAGGTGTGATAGTCTTCCTGAGTGCCGCCGGCCATAACATGTTCTTTTCCGTAAGAGTGGTCGTCGACGTCGCCCTTGGAGAAGATGTTGGTGGTGACCTGCGTGTCATTGGCGCCCATGAATTCAATGTCAATCTCGTCGAGATCGTCGCTCAGCAACATGAGAGAGCTGATGATGCCCCGGCCAGGAGCAACCTTGAGGCTAATTTCGTAGCGGCCCCAGAAGATGTAGAACTTGGAGCGGATGGTGGGCGAGTCACCCTGCTTCTTCACGGAGAAGCCGGCGCCCGTGTCGGCGTTGTACTCGACGCTTCCGACGGTGGTTTCCCAGAGATCGTAGGAGGGCGTGGCGTTGAAGTTGAAAAAGTGATCAGTACCAAAGGCAGGGTCGGCGGGACAGTCAGTGCGGTTGAGAGGCTGGCAGTCGGTGTGAACCTGAGCTGCGGCGGCGCCCAAGAGGGCAGCACCAGCGGCGAGGCGTGTGAATCGCATGATGCGTGTTTATTGTTTGCAAGGCGAATCGAGCGGCCTTTTGCAATGGATATCTTGCGCAGTTGGAAACACGGTGCACGCAAAGAGAAAGAGGTGTCGCAGTTTAAGGGAATGGAAACGGCAACGCCTGTGCCACGGGCTCTCTGATCCAGCAGAGGAAGCGCGCGGGCAATTCGATTTGGTGAGAGGTGTCTGAAGAGACGGTAGGGAGCGTTTCGAGTCGGCGATTGTAAATCAAAAGGATGGAAGAGCAGGAAATCGGCTGGAAAGAGTGAACAGCGACGACTGTGTCTGCGTTGAAAAGAGGGTGGGCGACTGGAACAAACGCCGGCGACGTTCTGTGGAATGAAGAAAGTGAGGTTGGGAAGACGCCAGTCGTGACGGTGAAGAAGTGAACAGGGCCTTTGCAAGCACCACCGTCAGCAGGGAAGAAATCAGGCGTGTGTCATCCAGCGTCTAACTAGTTTCTATCTAGTGCGAAATGGACATTATTACGAGGCTTTTTCTACCAGTATCTTTCTTGCCCAGGTTTCGCATGGGGAGCGCAATTTCCAGGGGATGTTTTCCAGCTTAGACAGACCGGCGGTACCTGATAACGGGCAGCCCAAACGTGGAATCCAATCAATTTCTCAGGGGCTTGCCAAAGGTGGTGTCCAGCGCCAGCGTCAGCCAATCAGAGTGTGGAATCTTGGTGGGTCTACACCGGGAAGGGGGTCCTCTGATGCGCCCCGAGCTTTGGTTCCCCCCAAATGCCGTCTGGGGGCGCCCTCGACCACTGAACGGGCGAAAAAGAGCCCTGAAAGAGAAGCCACAGAAGCCCGCTGTACCCGCCTGTGCCTGGCTCTAACCACGCTAAGGGCACTGGCGCAGGTACCTTACATGTACCAGCTGCATAGCCGCTGCAACGTGCTGTTGACCAAGGTGTCACGCCATCACAACAGTTCATTTTTATTTGTGTTTAGCACGCGATAATCAGACTTCTTAAGCGAAACGACGTCGTAAAGAAAGCTCTCTCTTCTTCAATTAAATCCTGCCCCTCACTTCTGGCCTCCCCAGAATGCTGTCAACGAATGCCGCCTCTCCAGCCCCAAATGCCCCTTGAGCCCCACCTCGAAGCAGTCCTGTTTCGGACGCAGGCACAAGAGTGACCACTGCACCGATTCTCCAGTCACTTGGCGTCTTGGCTTCATCTGAACAATTTAGCCATGGTCATCATCATCACACTGTATACATGGTCTTGAGTAACTCGCGATTCATTTCAACATCGCCCACCGTTTTCATTACACATTGTACCAGTCATCGAATCGGCTGACTGTCGGCCAAGGTGGGCATTACTTGGTGCGCCAAGAAGCGAGGTGGCACGTTGCGTGAGACATGCTACGCTACGAAACTGAGAAAAGGAAAGAAAAAAGTAAAGAATTTGAAATAGTATGTTGTTCTTTCTTGGTAAAACGCGAGAATTCACGCGGCACGATCCAATCTCGGATATCTGTAAACATAGCCAAAACGGCAGCAAAACGGCAGCAAAACGATACCTATTCGAAACATGCACTTCAAAGCCCGTGACCTATCACACTTAGAGTTAGCATCTTCTCTTCTTGTTCACAAATCAGAACTCCTCAAAAGCAACTTACGTCCCAGCACCTTGCCGCGCTTCGACACCTCCGCCGCGTGGTGCTGCTTGATCCGCGCCCGGCGCGCATCCTCGGCCGCCTCCTCCTCCAGCCGCCGCACATGCTCGCGCGCCTCCTTGACCCTCCTCTTCGCCTCGTCCAGCGCCCGGTCCGCCTCCTCCTCGGCCGCCTCGGCGCTCATGACGTGCTCGCGCGCGCGCAGGATGCTCGGGTCCAGGTCGCGGTCGTCGTCGCCGCCCATGCCCATCCTGTTCAGGCTCTTGTGCAGCAGGCTCGGGTTGCGCTGGTGGTGGTGGTGCGCAGGGTCCGCTTCGGGGGCGAGGACGGTGCCGGCATCGTCGTCATGATGACTGCGGCGGAAGAAGCTGCCTCGTTTGCTGCGCAGGTCGCTGCTGGGGGCGTGGCCAGAGGACGATGTCGTGGAGGTGGTGCGGGCGGGAGATGGGTCGCGGCGGCTGTGGAAGATGCCGTGCTTCCTTGCGACCGGCTCTTCGACGACCGGCTCTACAGTTTGTTCGCGTCGTGAGTGAAAGATAGGCATTCTGATCCGTGTAAGTGATGTAGTTGGCTGTGATTGTAGTATTCTGGCCGGGGAGCTTGGTTCAGATACTGGATATTACTGTCCTACAATTCGTAAAAGAGGCATACACCGCATTATAACGCAAGGCACCCTGATTTGGATTATTACCAGTTCAGGGCCTTGTGCTACTCCTCTTCACTTGCCGTATGTTGAAACTTGTTTTCTTCTTGGCGAGGTGGACGGTCGATCCCAACGCCAGTGACGTCAATGCCGCCGTTTATTTTCCTGGCAGCCATCCACAAGGCGACTGTCTACCCCCGCAAGAACGTGCCAGCTTGTCAACGCCACCGTAGTACAGGGAATTTAATCCCAGAGGCAGCCAACGGTGGACGGTCGCTGTTCACTACGCAGGCCGCATTACCTGCCATCGATGACGCCGGAGCTTGCATGAGCTGCCAGCCGGTTCCGGCAAGCTCTGCACGCGGTACTCGGCACAAGCAGCTCGAAAAAAGACATAAACCTGCTTCAATGCACAGTTTTCAGCACTAGCAGACAAATTTGGCGGGAAAATTCAATTTACTTGATTTTGTTATGTCAGCCACGTACGTTCCTCTGATGTTGGGCATCGCCTGGACCTAAACGCCTGACATCTCAAACAAAAGCCCAGTCAGTCATGCACATTACACGTAAGCACGGACTTTATCAACAGTTTCGAACTTGGATAAAAATACGCGACAAAGACGACTATGAGTATATAGATGAGAACAAAACAAAAAAGAGGAAAAGGCAAACTCCTAGGACCCCCATGGATGGCATCTAGCATCTTGAAAAAGTATAACCACGACGCGGTTTCGCCGCCTCGCCCAGATGCATAACAGTATCCCAGTTCGAGTGCCCAGACAGTACAAAATATCCACCCGCTCACACAAGTCTTCCGAGTAGAAAGCTTCTGAGCATATTAAATTGGTAAAAAGATGAAGAAAAAACGGGTAAAATTCGAAATCGTCAGATGTGTATCCCAGGACCCGATTTGTGCACACGTGGCACAGGTTGCGCTGCGTTGAATATGTACAAGGAACGTAAATGCGAGGCAAATAGATTAGGGCGAGAAAACAGGGTGCAGAAATGGAACAAAAAGATTCGAGGCAACGCAGAACCGAGTCGCAACACGTAGGCCAGAAACTTGGGTGCAGCGCGTGCCAGACGAGAACAGGTCGATAGCGCGGGAATCGTAACGCGGCGGTAAATGAAAGAGAGGGAATGCGGTATCGATTGGCTGAGAGCATCGGCTAAGCAGCCGGATCGCTCACATAATGACACACTTGCTCTCTTCGCGGTCCTTCTTGACACTCAGAGCCACGCGGGCCGCCTCGGTAAAGGCCTCGTTGACGCCGCGGTTCTTCATGGCCGAGCACTCGAGGTAGCGCGAGGCTCCTATGCGGCGGGCGACCTCGAGACCCTGCTCGTAGCTGATGAGGGGCTTCTTCTCGCGGGGCTCGGCCGTCTCGGCGCCGGGCGCGCTGGCGCCGGCCTCCTCCGTCTCCTCGTCTTCCGTCTGCTCGCGAAGATCGCACTTGAGCGCGATGAGGACCAGCTTGACACCGGCACAGTTGTCGGCAATCTCGCCAACCCACTTGGACTCGACGTTTTCCAACGAGTCCTTGCTGTCGACAGAGTAGCAGAGCATGATCAGGTCGGTGTCATCTGCAAGGTTGGTGCGTTAGCAGCTGAGAGCAGCGAGATTAGCGAGAGGGGTGGCGGTTGGTCTCATACCGTATGAGAGAGAGCGCAGTCGGTCGAATTCTTCCTGACCGGCAGTATCCCACAGCGACAGTTCAATGTGAACGCTATCGACAAAGATGTCTAGGGTGGTGCGTTAGCGACAGGCTCAGCGGACCTCGTGTCGGAGTAATTCGTACCGTGGACATAGTTCTCAAACACCGTAGGCTCGTAGACGGTAGGAAAGTAGCTACACCGGGTCAGCCGGAATGGCGCAGTGGGCGCGAGGTGATTATCACGTACCCTCTCGTGAAGACGTTCAACAGGGAGGTTTTACCGCAGGCACCGTCGCCACTATAGTCAATCGCCGTCAGTTCCAAGTCTCGTTGATGCAAGCACCCGCCGTCGTTCGAGGCGACAGGCAGCTCGGTCCAAGAGCGCGGATACGTACAGCAGCACCAGCTTGCGCTGGACGTTTTTCGATCCTCCGCAAAGGGGCATGTTGTCTCGTCGATTTATCGTTCGGGCGAAATGTCGCAGGCTATTTCAATAGCAGCACGGCGTCGAAATTGCGTGCAGCAGGCAAAACGGCGCAGAGAATCGAGGTATGACGGGCGGCGTGGCCTCTTGTCAACAATGACGGAGCGTTTCGATGCAACGTCCGTGACAGAGTCGGATGGTAGTCAGGTCGCAATGCAGCGCGAAGCGAGCCAAGAAGAGAGAATGGATGGTATGCCGCTGGCGGTATTGAGTGTCAGGTCGGTCAGATTCCGTGCCAAGCCAAAGAGGGGAGGGATTGGTAGGAGAGAGCAGGTAAAGGGCGGGCAAGGAAAGAAAAAATAAAGTGCAAGGTTGAAGCCAAGGATAGTCCAGGCACGCAAGGTGGAGGGATTGGAGAGAGTGGAGGCGTGGGAGATGATCGCAAGGCCACTCTCAACTTCAGTGGTCAGGGGGGGCCACTGCTGCCATTCCACGGTTGCGCTCATAGGTAACAGGTTGGTGCCCACTTGGCCGAGGCGTGGCAAGCCACACATATCCCACTAACACGTTGCAGGAAAATAAAGCAAGAAAAAAGTTTGCAGGTATGCGCGCATGGCTTCTAAAGTTTCTAAATCTTTTTACCGTTGTTTATTATACGACAGAGTGGAAACCCTGCTCGCAATACGAACGCTCTTCTCTTCAACAACTCGATGGCTAGCGGTGCACGCCTAAACTCTGCACGTTCGGCTTTTTCCGCGATGTGACATTGAATCTTCTCTCATCTTCCGTGAATGGTGCATATTATATGCTATTATTCAATTCTGCAAATGCTAACGACGGACGTGCAAGGAATATTGATCGCTTTACTCGTCGTCTCTCTGGTATCCGTGCTTGTTGCGTCCCATCCTGGTACCGAGATCCATATCTCCGGCTTGCCGATGCAGCCCGTTTGTGAACGCCCGATCACCATTGCGCTCCCGCGCTTTATCGTCCGCGTCTCGGGCGATACGATCCTTCTCCTCCAGCGCCGCCAACCGATCGCTGCGATCTTGGTCCAGTTCGCTAGCTGCACTTTGCATGGCTGCCAGTTTTCGGGCCTTTTCCTCCTCTCGAGAACGATCGTCTTCCTTGCTGTGATTGTTCTGTCGCCCATTGCCGTATCCACCGCGCCTGTCTCCATTTCCGTGATGTCTTCTATCGCCATTGTGACTTGGCCTGGATCGATCCGCTCTCCTATCGTATGAGTCGCGATGTTGAGATCTGTCATGGCCTGGCGATATCCTTCGCGAGCCTCTAGAATCGCCATCGTGATCTCTTCGAGGCGACCTGTCGTTATGGCGTGAGTCGTTCCGTCCACCGTATTTTCCGTCTCTTGAATCGTCTCGATGGCGCCGAGAGCGCGTCTGTGAATCGTCTCTCGACCGCCTTGCACCTCTGTCATCGTCGCGGGAGCCGGATCGGTGACGGCGTGGACTGCGAGACCGCGAATGCGATCGGCGGCGTGATCGATGTGAGCGGTCATTGTCGCGATCTCTGCCTCCATCTCTGCTGTCGCGTCGATGCCGTCTCCTGTGTCTGTCTTCGCGATGTTTGCTTCTATCCTTTTTGTCGCCATCATCTGACTTGCCCAGCGAGGCCAGCAGTTGTCGGCGTCGAATCGGGTCGTTCATCATGGCTTCGTACGCAGCCTGCTCCTGGCGCTTGATCGCTAGCAAAGGATCGTCTCGAATCTTGGCAGCTGTATCTCTGGCGCTGTTTGCGTTCTGCAGAGCCATAAAGCTTTCTTGCCCGGCATTTTTCTCGAGTTTCTCGTGTTCGTTGCCTTTGATCAGGTTGTCGATTCGTCGCTTTCCGAGCAAGTATGCTTCCATTTCCTCGGTGGTGCCCGCCTGGCCGTCGGTAGGCCCTTGGTACATCCAGTCGACTCTGTCTACTCTTTTCTTTCCTCCCGCTGCCTCCAGCTGCCGCTGCAGCTCTTCCTTGGCGCGCTCTTCTTTGATTTCATCGATGCGCTGCTGCGTGCGCTTGCGCTCAGCGAGCGCTTTCTGTTCTTCATCATAGACGGCCGCCTGATTGCGCCGAAGCGTGGGGTGGAATGACTTCTTCAAGTTGAGATCGCCGCTACCCATTTTTGCGATTTTAGAGAAATGTGTAGGTGAGGAAAGACGGTGCAGGACAAAGTCGTAGGCAGAAATCGTAGTGGCAATAAATCTGAGGCTGGCACTGGCACTAGCGTTGCCGCCTGCAGGCCCCGCTATATTTGCAGTGGCTTCGCTCCAGTTGCACAACGCTCGTAGCATACCTGATCATAAATGGTATCATATATATGGTTTGGTGTCGACCTCGTAGCCACTTGGTTTATTTTTGACGTCAGTTACTTCACAGCCTATCCTCCTTAATTGCCGTGTGCTGTCTAAATACGGGTACGAATGTTCTACGAGACGACGAAAGGCCAGTCCTGCTGCGAGCGCTGGGGTTGATTCTTTAATTTTTTTTTCTTATGTTTTTGAGCTATTCATACAAAGACCGCCGGTCGTTCATCCACAACCGCATGCTGTTACAAGTGATATACAAAGGGGAGCATTATTCCTGTTCGAGGCTCGAGGGTTCGTTTACCAACTGGCTCGCTTGACACCGGGAATGTTTCCAGCCATAGCCTGCACTCTGAATTGATACTGTGACGGGTTAGAAAATGAACAAGAATCACGGGCTAACTGTGGCGCTTACTCTGCTCATCTTAAAATCACTCAGGACACCACGGCCTTGGCCGCCCATGATGCAACGGTTGCGAATCTGCGTCGGTCGGGTGTAGCAGTGCATCTGCGCAAGCTGCAATTGGGCTTCGGCGCGGACTCGAGGAGACAGGGTAGTATTTCGGATCATGTATCGAAGCGCTTGTCTGTTATCAACTTCGATTAGCTCGTGTGCTCCTGTCGCGTCGCTGCATACGCAAGAGGTTTGCTGTCGCAGGCTCTGAATCGTGCGTACCGCTCAGGTTCGAATTGCTCGAAAGTTTTGCGCTTGGTGTGGTCGCGAATCGTTCGGATGTTGTAAAAACATCCTAAGTCGAGTTTTTTCGCTCGGAACATGGACATTTTGGCGGTATTGTGATGATTGCCAAACCGTGAAGGTCGAAGTTGCGCATGAAGCTGGCCAAAGAATATCGTGCAGCCAGGGGAGAATACCCGCATTTTACCCGTGGAAGGGGATAGCGCACTTTCGGCCCAAGTTGGTCTAACACGGCAGCGATCGTAACAAGCTTCCTTTCATCATTGCATCGGAAAATCATAGTCGTCAGATAAGCGATATAATAGCATAGCCTGTGATTTTGATTCATTCTGCTTGCGGAAATGAGGTCGGTTCGGGTAATAGACAGTCATGACATCTGCCTGGGATAGCCATCGCGCAACCGCCATTAATGTAGAGGGCCGTCTTCTCAGATTGGCCAGTCTGTATATTTTGAGGCGAATTTCTTTACTATCGGCATTAAATCAGTGAAAAGGTAGATTGTTTGACTGGTGACCTAAAACGTCTCTCCAGAGCTTACACGGCATACAGGTCGTCACGCCAGTGCTGTTCAATGACGGGACGTTCAAATTCTTAAATCTAAGGGGTTTACTTTTGCTAACAATGAAATAGCATGGATACCTGTTCATGAATACTCATTTTTTTTTTCAATTTATTTAGGAAATTTAGACGTACGAATTCCGGTTTTGCGAGGTTTCAGGCGTCAGTTTCCTGTTAGCTGATTAAGCGGGCTAGCTACCTCGTGCTCCCCAATTCAGTCTCAGCACCAGAGGACCTGAGCTGCTTTGTTCATCATTTCTGGCGGCGCTAAGACTAATACACTCGGCTATTCGGTCCTCTCATCTCGACGTAATAAAGGGCCAGCTTCTGAATCGGAAATACTTCAACTCTTCTTTTCTGGGAATCTTATTTGTTGGCTCTAAGAAACAGTCACATTGGACCACTTTGGATCATATCGGCAAGCCTGCCTGAACGACGTGAGCCGGCGCTATGGCCTCTGTCGCAAAGCCAGACGAGGATGGACAGCTTCAAGATAATCAAAAATATGAGATTGGAGATGATTCTGGGGATTCCGATATTGAATTGGAGGAGTTGAGGGATGAAGTTGATGCAGATCTACTTCCGGGCACCCGCCGCGGAGCGTCAAAACCGAAGCACCACCGCACGGAAGCGTCGGATCATTTCTTGTCTCGGCTACTCAATTGGCGATTACGCAGACGGACTCTTTTTATTCTAACGATTCTTGGCATTTTTGTGATATTTGCCATTTTATTTGGCTGGGGAAAATATACACAAACTCCACCAGACGGCCATTCACCGCCATGGTATCCCTCTCCGAGAGGCGGTACCGTCTCTCAGTGGGCTGAAAGCTACGAGAAGGCTGCTAAGATGGTGCGAAATATGACTCTGGCAGAAAAGGTCAATGTCACGACAGGGACTGGGTGGGCCATGGGACTGGCTGTCGGAAACACAGGACCAGCACTCTACGCCGGCTTCCCTTCTTTGGCGCTACAGGACGGGCCGCTCGGCATCAGATTCGCAGACAATGCCACTGCATTTCCCGCTGGAATAACTGTGGGTGCTACGTGGAATAAGGAATTGATGTTCCAACGCGGCCAAGCACATGGACAAGAAGCACGCGAGAAGGGCATTAACGTCTTGCTGGGCCCTTCAGTTGGTCCCCTTGGCCGGATGCCCGCAGGTGGTCGCAACTGGGAAGGCTTTGGGCCGGACCCATACCTTCAGGGCATCGCTGCAGCAGAAACAATTCGTGGTATTCAGGGTGAAGGCGTCATGGCCACAATCAAGCATTTTGTCGCCAACGAGCAGGAGCACTTCCGTCAGCCGTGGGCTTGGGGCTTGCCCCATGCTGTCTCATCCAATGTTGATGACAGAACGATGCATGAGCTCTACGCTTGGCCTTTTGCAAATGCCGTCAAGGCTGGCGTTGCGAGTGTAATGTGCTCGTACAACATGGTCAACAACTCTTATGCATGTGGCAATTCCAAGCTGCTTAATGGAATACTCAAAGATGAGCTCGGATTCCAAGGTTTTGTCATGTCTGATTGGCTCGCGCAACAATCTGGTGTCGCGAGCGCATTAGCAGGGCTCGACATGTCAATGCCTGGTGATGGGCTAGGCTGGACAGATGGGAAGTCGCTCTGGGGTCCACATCTCTCACGAGCGGTACTGAATGGCTCTTTGCCCGTTTCTCGGCTAGACGATATGACAGTACGAATTGTCGCGTCTTGGTATCAACTCGGTCAGGATGACAAATCCCGGTTTGACAGACAAGGTCCGAACTTTTCATCCTGGACCAACGACAGAATGGGATACATTAACGACGGAACTTCATCTCGTCAAGACAAAGTTGAAGTAAATCAGTATGTTAATGTCCAGCACAATCACTCGATTCTCGCACGAGACATCGCAGTCGAAGGCACTGTACTTCTGAAAAACACTGGCATTTTACCACTGAATCGTTCCGGACCTCACGCGAAGACGAAACGTGAAGGGTCCAAGGTGAATATTGGCATCTTTGGAGATGATGCAGGACCTGGCCTGGGCCCCAATCATTGTGCGGACCGCGGCTGCAATGAAGGAACGTTGGGTTCTGGATGGGGCAGCGGAGCGGTCGAGTTCCCTTACCTCGTGACACCAGTGTCTGCACTCACAGAAACGTTTGATTCTGCTGCTGTTAATATCTCTTCATCACTATCAAACAAAATACCAAGCAAGGAACTCCTTCAGGAGATGGAAGTTTGTATTGTGTTTGCCAACTCTGATGCTGGCGAAGGCTATCTTCGATGGGAATCCGTGGCAGGGGATCGGAATGATCTATTCTTGCAGAAAGGAGGCGATGACCTAATACTCACTGTTGCCGAACAATGCGGTGGTGGCAAAGGCAAGACCATCGTTGTCGTCCATGCAGTTGGCCCTGTCGTCATGGAGCGCTGGATCGACCATCCCGGCGTAGGCGCCGTGCTCGCAGCAAATCTCCCTGGACAAGAAAGCGGAAATGCTATTTCTACAATCATCTTTGGCGATGTCTCTCCAAGTGGCAGACTCCCTTACACTATCGGCAAATCCTTGAACGACTACGGCCCGGGAGGAAAGGTCATGTACACCCCCAACGGTCTCGTCCCGCAGCAAGACTTTACTGAGAGCGTCTATGTCGACTACCGCCATTTCGACAAGTTCAAAATCAACCCGCGCTTTGAGTTCGGTTTTGGACTGTCCTATACGACATTTAATTACAGCAGCCTGCAGATCACGGAAGTTAAGCCCAAGTCAAGACTGGCTGGAGAGCGACCTGCCGATCACGCCAGCCCGCCAGAGTTCGAGGACAAGATTCCAGACGTCAGTGAAGCCATCTTCCCGGCCGAGATTCGGAAGTTGAAAAAGTACATCTACCCATATATCTCATCAACATCAGAGATCAAAACTGGCGAGTACCCGTATCCGGGCGGATACAATGTCAAGCAGCCCCCATCTGCCGCGGGCGGTGGAGAAGGCGGCCATCCAGATCTGTGGGAGACGCATGTATCAGTCGAAGCTACTGTCGGAAATGAAGGCGCTGTTGGTGGCAAAGCTGTACCTCAGCTCTATGTGTCGTTTCCTGATACGAAAGGAGTGGACTTTCCGGTTCGTGTGTTGCGCGGATTCGACAAGGTGTATTTGGCGCCTGGCGAATCTCAGGCTGTCCAGTTCAATCTGACACGGAGAGATCTGAGCTACTGGGACACAAAGCTTCAGAATTGGGTCATGCCAGAAGGCCAGTTCTCAATCTCTGTCGGCGCTAGCTCTCGTGATATTCAGCTGACTGGAACGTGGTGATGTACCTATATCTAATGTGCATTTGGAGATATGACCTGAAATTATGTAGCATCAATGTATAATTTTACCTTTCATCTCTCGTCGTTTCACAACTGCTGATATTTGCATCGCTCACTTTGAAAGAGGCAGCTGGGCGCTTAATGAATATGTATTGAACGAGGCTGTGTCGCGTTTACATGCACAGCCACCTGGCGGGCTGACCTGACAATGCAACATGTCATCTTCAGCCACAGAAAAATCAACAAGTCAATCATTATAAGCTTCATTCCTAAAATAATATCTCTGTGGCTTTGATCATATTACATGTCTACCTTGGCGCCAATATCTGCTGTGCTGCCTTTACATCAGCCAGGGCTACTCAATAAGGCGCCCCTGGGTGGCAGTGTACTGCGGATAGATGGAATCATTCCAGCCCTTGTACCGCAGTAAAATGGGATCGTTTAACGAAGCCATTCTCTTGTTCCTATTTCGATCCATTTCGATGATTCCGGGAGTAGGCTCTGTCGAGAACGGGTGGCTGGTGTCCCGGCGCTTAAGCAGGAAAGCCATGTGCTGAGCGGGGGGTTAGGCTGACACTGCCCCCAGAGTGCGACAGAAATAGCAACACATGCATGATCCCAGCTAGCGCATGCTTGAGGCTACGCAGGAACAGCTGTAAGCCCTATCCGGGAGGGACAGTCATGGAAGTGAGTGGGTAAGCCCACTGCCAAATCAGGCTCTGCGATGGGAATACTGGCCAGAACGGTCTTGAGACCTACATGCGATGGGACAATCGATCAGACATCATGTCCAAAAAAATATCCTTCAAAAAAAAATACGTTCAATGAATAAAGTGTATTTTATTAATAATTAATTGGTATTGTAGACTCTTCTTGCGCATTATCAATGAGCCGCCCCGCCTGTTTCGCGGGATCGGGGAGAGCCCTCCCGAGCCCGCTAAATCGGGCATGCCGACTGACGAGGCTCGGAGAGGGTCAGAATACCCACGCCAAAACCGTTTCTACCACACACTCGATGCGGCTCTCCGTCCTGCCGGCACCGGCACAGGGCTGATTTGCACTTGGCTCCGCCTCTAGAACCGTTGGCCTCCATACTCGGCCAATGGGAGGTTTGCAGAGCCGAAGATTCCTCATCTGTGGACTGGTAAACGTGAGATCTCATACGTGGTACTCCATGGCTTATTATCCGGAGGGCCTCTCTGCCGGCCGGGGCTTTTGCAGATTTGGTCCTCCAACATAGCACGGTGACAGCCCACAAGGCAAATTGGCATGTTGATGCCTGTTTGGGGACTGACGCCGATGAGGCATCCTGATCTTACGATTCCATGAGATAAACAGTTATAACCGCCTGTCTTCCGATGTCTGGGATTGATGTCCGGGCAAGCAAGCCAAGCGATATGAGAGTGAACAAACGATATCGAAGAAACAACACACCTCATCAACTTACAAACTTCACTCAGCGGCAAGGGACCATGCTGCTTCAGTTTGCACGTCCTAAATCTTCTGGAGACGTGACATATCCTCAAAAATCACCAACTTATCTTTCTACAACCTCACCTGCCATGTCAACCGGGAGCAGCCATCACAGTCCCGCAAGCGACAAGAGCTCCATGCCGCCGCCGCCGCCGCCGCCAGCATCTCGCCTCGACATCCCCTCACAGTCCTCCCCCAGCCGCAGTCCGTCGCCCAGTACCATCAAGCAGCTCATCGAGACGCTCACCCACCACCGCGTCAACACCGTCACGGAGCTGTGCCGGATCGAGCGCACCGCCGCGTCGTGCACCAGCGCCGACGACGCGCGCGCCTTCCAGGGCCCAATAACGCGCGCGTGGGTGCACTACGTCACCAGCAACCAGCTGCTCGGCGAGCTGCGCGGCCTCACGCGCGGGTACCCGTTCAGCGCCGAGCTCGTCGCCGAGGCGCACCGGCGGGTGCGCGCCGACCCGCGGAGCAACCGCTCCTGGAACCTCGCGTGGCTGTGCCTGGTGCGCATCCGCGACGACGGGCTCATCGCGACGTACTCCGTCATGGAAGCGTCGAAGCCGAGCATGTGGGGAGGCCTGGTGCCGAACGAGGCTGACGTGTTCAAGCTGAGCAGCTGCTTCGCGCAGGAGTGGACGCTGGCCGTCTCCATCATGCTGAAGCATTGGCCAGCTGCGCCGGCTTGGTTTTAATGCCGCTGAGAGGCAAACTTTTGCCACTGGTAGCAGGATGACCTTTGAAGGGAAATTATTACTTTGCAGAGGATTGAGTTGTTGGTTTGCTCTCGGATACTACTTTCGTTCTTGTTACTTATTTTCTTGCGAGTCCGATCGAGACAGGCTGGACCTGTGCGACAATGGCACTTATTAGACATAAACTAGACTATGGATCGCTACCCTTAGACAGTCACTATATACGCAGAAATGAATTATGTTTTTGAGCTTAAGCACAGACTTTCGATACTGTATAAGATTTCAATTCATGTTCTAACGCAAGAATATTTCAACGCCTCATTCCCATATAAAGCGCCTATTGAAAACACAGCCGCTATAAACCCAGTAAAGATACTACGCTACTTCCAATTGATGGCTCAATGATATTTTGAATAAATGCCGAATGCATGCGCTTTCTCCAGTTTCCCGCCTTAAATTCGGCTCTATGCCTCGCTCTCTTGGTCGAAGCGATGCTCCTCTTCCCACTCCTCGCTCTCCAGTCCCTCGCCGCGGACAAATAGTGCAGCGACGAAGCCGATGAGGGCGAGGCCGCCAAATACGGTCCACGCGAGTGCCTCGCCTTTCGGCTGAATGCCGATGGAGATGGTAAAGAGCCCACCGGACAGGATGGGGCCGACGCTGCGACCAAGAGCAGATAGTGTCTGCGCGAGCCCGTTCAGGGTGCCGAGGCTAGCATGGGATGGTGCAGAGTTGGTGATCTAGGCATGCGTTAGTTTCACAGAAGAGGGCTTGAATCGGAGAGCAGAATGACTCACCAAAAGCATGACGCTGGACAGTCCGCCTACGCTGCAAATGTTCTTGAAGATGAGAACAATGCAGAGCTCAAGATACAGCCACAGTTTGCCACTGCCAATTCCAAACAGCGGCTTATCATCAGCGTATCCAACCCAGGGCATCAAGATCATGCTTATTGCGAGGCCGAGCAGGGCATAACGATATGTGCCGAGGCTGCCCACCTTGCTTCGCACTCTCTGATAGAGAAAGGCTTGAAAAGCAATCGTAGTTACGCCGGCGGCCGTCATGAATGCACCGATATTAGAAGGTTCGAGCCCGCGACCTGCTGGAGCAGAGGTCGCTGCAAATATCGGGTATAGAGAGTTGAAACTGATGTTGGACAGCTGGAAGATGAGATATGTGCTCAGAAGCAGAATTGTGGTGTGGTTAAAAATCTCCTTCCAGATATTTTGCTTGAGCTGATCAGGCTTGCCGCCGTCGTGGTCATGGAGGCCATCGAGATCTGCTTCGTCCTCTGATGACGAATCGGAAGCCAGCAGTGGCTGCTGCTGACCTCGCGGCCATCGCGTGCTCCAGGAATGCCGACGGTTGGGCTCAGGCCGCTTGGCGGTCCTTTTGAACCAGCTCATGAGCTTGCGCAGCCACTTAGGCTTGCCGGGGCCGGGCTCATCCTTGTCCAGCGTCTCCTCAAACCACAGCAGAATGGCGATGAAGCCGGTCGCCAGCATCGCGGCGCTCACCAGATTCGGCGCCAGGTAGGGGAACTTCGCCGGGGCCAGCCTGCCCACGAGAAAGCCGCCCACTGCCGGGCCGGTGATGCTGCCCAGCGAGTAGATGATGGGTAGGTAGGCAAAGGCCTGGCTCTGGTTGGACCGGTCCGTCACCTCGCCGAGCACCGTCGGGACGCAGGCCGCGTTGCCGTTGAGCAAGCCCATGAGCACCTGGACAAGGACAATGTGCCAGTACTGCGTGCACAGCCCAAAGACGGCGAAGCAGCACATGAGGAAAAAAGTGCCCGCGAGCAGGATCGGCTTGCGGCCAATCAGGTCCGACGAGTAGCCCCAAGCGAAATTCGTCGACAGCTGGGCGAGGGCAAAGGAGCTCGCAATGACGCCAATGTAGAAGCCCGTCTTGCCCTCGTCAATGGTCGGCATTGAGGCGACCATTTTCGGCAGATACGGCGCGAGGGAGTTGAGCGCCGTCTGCTCGCACAGCGACAGGTACGCAAGCAGCAGGAGCTGCCGCACGGGCAGCGGCGTCTCGTTGTGTTCATGTTCGGAGGTGGTCGGCGATGACGGCAGCGAGGCGATGGAGCTCGCGCCCGACGCGGAGCCGGAGCTGGGGATCGTCTCAATCGGCGTGCACGGGGGTTCGGTCGGGAATGTCTGGTACTTGTGCACGGAGAGGCGGCGGACGACGCCGGGAATCGGTGCGCCGGCGTGGAAGGAGCCGGAGGAGCTTGTGCGACGCTTGAGGACGGCCGGCGGCGTGATGGTGATGTGATTAGGTCGCGCCATCTCTGCAGCTCTCAAGGATATATATCAGCGTCGTCCACGAGGGATGGCAATCGGCGTTGCGTCCCGCAGAAATAACAACAACAGCGTTGTGGATTCAGCAGCGCCTTTGGCCTGGGGCGGCGAGGCAAGGCACGCGATAAAGCCGAGACGGCGAAATGGGCAGAAAGGCTCGTGACCGCTGGCGGGCGCAATCAGACGGCGCGCATGCTGGTGGGATTGAGCTGGTGTATGATGGATGATCTGCTCGTGGCGCAGGTAGAAGAAAGATTCCAAGCCTGTCGTGAGGCAAATTCGTCGTTGAAAAGTACGGGATGGACGAGCTAAAAGTAAGACATTGGAGAGCTGGGAGCGTGCAAGACGTCACGCCGTGCGAAAACACAGCCTTTCCCGGCTGCGAAGAGCGCTAGCCCCATCTCGGCCGCCGCGCTAGCTCATCGAGTACCGATGCGCTAGGCGGATGGGAGATGGGCGAGGAATTGGCACTGTTTACGTTGAATTATATCCGTATATGAATTTAATCCATTGTTTGTTTACTTGAAAGGCTGTGCGTATAATCAATCGTTTCCAATTAAAACTGTCTGATTAGATAAATACAGCTGTAGCTATGTCCTCAACAATGTGTAGCTTCTCCGCAATCAATCGCATGCTCTGGTCATGGGTAAGTAAAGGAGAGCCACGTCACCCTATTCGTCTATCTTAATAAATTAGTAAAATTCTTTCCATGAAATATGTTCCCTGAGATTCGTTAAAAAGGTATATCTTAATATAAGGCAGCTCTAGACGCAACGTAGGTGCTTCACAATGATGGCCAATCTACACCACTGGCTACCCTACATTTAGCTCCATCGCGAAGCAGAAGACGAAGCCAAACCGCAAGCATGCACTACATCGAAGCGTGAAATCCTTCCAAAATTGCCCAGAGATCGAAACCTGCATCTGCAGTGTTACGTATGCCTCATGCGCCAAGCCGCGAGGTGCTCATGTACCTCTCGAACTACAGAGGGCGCGGGCTGCGAGCCTTATATAAGAGTGAGAGGGGTATCTGCAACATCCTTTCGCCAGCTCGCATTTCCTAGTTTCTTATTCCATTAACAGCTAAAGTACAAAAATGGCTCTCGTAGACTTACCCGAACCGTTTTCCAAGATCCCCAGGCAAAACTTCTTGTTTGGACCGTCGCCCATCCAAGCTCTGCCCCGCATATCCGAAGCGCTGGGCGGCAAGGTCAACGTTTATGCCAAACGAGAAGACTGCAATTCTGGCCTAGCCTATGGTGGCAACAAGACCCGAAAGTTGGAGTATGTTTATCGTCTTTAGCTTTGCATGACTGGACCCTTACTAAACGGCGACAGGTATCTCGCGGCCGAGGCGCTGGCGCAGGGCTCCGACACGCTCGTATCCATCGGTGGCATACAGTCCAACCACACGAGGCAGGTGTCGGCCGTGGCCGCGCACCTCGGGCTCAAGGCCGCGACGGTACAAGAGAACTGGGTTGACTGGCAGAATGAAGGCTACGACAAAGTGGGCAACATTCAGCTGTCGCGTCTGATGGGCGCCGACGTGCTACTGGACGCCTCGGCGTTTGGCATCGAACACAAGACGACACTGGCCAAACTCCGAGGCGATATTGAAGCCGGCGGGGGCAAGCCGTATTATATTCCCGCCGGAGCGTCCGATCACCCGTTGGGTGGACTGGGCTTTGCGCGATGGGCCTTTGAAGTTGAGGCGCAGGAAAAAGCCATGGGCACCTTCTTCGACACCATCATTGTTTGCGCCGTGACTGGGTCGACCATGGCTGGTATGGTGGCCGGGTTTAAACTGTGCCAGATGAAGTGCGGATCTCGCAATCGTAAGATTATTGGCATTGATGCATCAGGCAAGCCACAGCAGACATTTGACCAGGTGCTGCGCATTGCCAAATTCACGGCAGCCAAGATTGGCCTCAGCGAGGACGATATTACTGCCGCCGACATCGTATTGGATGATCGATACAACGCTGGCATATACGGTATTCCGGACGCGACAACAATCGCAGCGATCAAGTTTGGGGCCCAAACCGAGGCTTTCATCACTGATCCCGTATACGAAGGCAAGAGCCTTGCCGGTATGATGGACATGATCAAGAACGGAGAGATTTCGGCTGGTAATGTGCTGTATGCTCACTTGGGCGGACAGTTGGCCTTGAATGCGTATACAGCGATGTAGGTGGGGGTAACATGCATCTGCATGGCGGCAGCCACAACTGAGGAACCATGGCAGCCAGGTACGCGGGTGCTAGTCAAATGTCATACATGTGATATTGAATTGAGACCATTTTATGAGTTTGCTACAGTGATTTCCTTCTTGCTCTCGACATTGGCCGTACTGATGAGTGGCTTTGGAAGGTATACATCCACGAGTCCAAGCCGCATGTCATAAAATGCGGCTGCTCCACTGCGGTCCCTTTTGTTTAGAAAAAAATAACGTGCACATCAGAATCCCCAGGAAAAAGAAAAGAGAATGCCGGGTCTAGAGGTCCCCGGGCCAGCAGGGTGAGGGTGCAACTGAGCACAGTCTGAGTTGGTTCGCGCGAGATTACAGACCTGGCCCGTGCGAGGCAGGGGAGGGGAGCCATGGGAAGTTGGGCCAATTTGCAAGAGATGAGCAGATGGCGGGTGAGGGGTGCCTAGTGCCTGGCAAGGCTACCAAAGAAAGGCGACCACTGAAATCTGCGGCTGGGCCAGTTCCTGCAGATGTGACTGGCGACGAGCGACCAGGGGACATGGGGCGCGCCTTGGGCGGGTATGGAGATGGGCAGAGCCGCCTCACCTGATGATGCGTGAGAGAGACTGGACGAGGGACTGTCATGTGCAGTGGCAGACGATCCCGAACTGTGAGCGCAGTAGAGCATCACGAGGAGAATAAACCAGGATAAAGCAGGATGGAGATCCTTTGGATATCGATACGAGCGCGTCATTGGTAACAAGACGGAGGAGGAGTGCTTTATGGCCGAGCCTAACATCATGGCTCGGTGGTGGTGTGCTCAGTCAGACGGCAGCCGTAGGCAGGAACGAAAACTAAAATAGAAAAAGGCATCAAACAATGACAGCCAATGCGAGGGGGCGAAGCAGCTATTCTTGTCTTGCCATGTCGATGCTGAGACCGCAGGCGAGGTGTGTCACCAACATTGTTTGACGCTGCTTGCCGTCAAAGCGAGTTCGTCGCCCGCCCTGCGTTTGGGGCCAAAACCCGCACTGTGCGTGCGGCCAGCGCCGTTTGTTTGTTGCGGGAGCACCCAGCAACAAGGCGCCGCTCCACAGTACGGGCACGGCTCGTGACGACACCCCACACAGTACATCATGATCCGGCTGGTATTGCAAGCACACTGAGAATTGGGGGTGGGGAGCGTCAAAGGAAGCCGATTACCTGCGGGAAAAGAATAGATAGATGGCAAAGGGAGTGCATTGTCAGCGTAGGATGCTGCAGCGGTCAAGCGAGTCTGGCTAGTCGAGGGCGGGGGTTGGGCGTGAACAATGGCAGACGAGGTTCCATGCGCCAGGTGGTGATACTAGAGCAGCCTGTTGGAGACGGGAGTTGCCAGACCAGATACGAGTATTGAATAGAGATATACGAGAGGAGAATTTCTGCGTAGAATTGACATGGTGACGGATGACAGTTTTCAGAGTCTGAACACGAGGCGGCTGATCGAACGACGGGAAGCGAGCTCAGCTGTTGCAGTAGATTGCTTGGCTCAACATGTCTGCCTTGGCGTAGGTGCACAAGTAATAGGGCAAGACAGAGTGATGGGCTTACATTCTGTCGGTATTAATTGCTAAATAGATACCTACTGTCTACCAGCTACTACCCAAGAAACTCAGCTCAAATACATTCACTACCTACCGGCGTGACTCTTGCGCTAAAACATTGCCTCTACCTATACGCTAGGTAACAGGACACTTTGCACCACACAGCACACAGCACTTCAATCTCTCGCCCAAACCCCACTCACCCGCTGTCTGGTGCGCTGGCCAGGCCCTGGTCCCTCCGTCTGCCACTCACTGGCTGTTCATCTGCTCACCTGCTTACCTGCTGCACCGTCTCTGGTTGGGCCGCGCTCCTCTAAATTAAGAAACAAACTCCTCTAATTCCTCTGGCTCCTCTAGCTGCCTGTGGGCTGCCTTTGCCTTTGTAGGTACCAGGTACCAAACTCCTGTGGCTGGCTCATTTAGTGGGTGGTGCAGCGAACCAACCAACCAACCTGCCCTCCCCCCCAGTGTGGCTCTCGCCGCCACGCTCTTCATTTGGCACCCGGACTGACCTGAATGGGGTCCTGCGTTCCCCAGTTATAAGACTTGCTTCCACACTTTCAACCACCCCGACCTGCATTTCGAGATCCCCGTGCTGGACCGGCGTTTTTGACGACTTCTTGACCTCGACATCGCCCGCCGTCCATCCCATCCCAACAGATACTCCTTCTCACGGCCAATTTTTATTTGGCTGCAGCGTTTCTCGTTCAGCGAGATCAGCGCCCGCCACATCCTTGATCCGAGAGATTCCTGGGGCACGCCTCTTGTCTTGGACCCTCCGGGTAAAAACCCCCTTTTGCCTTCCCGCTGCGATATCCCGTTCGACCTCGACTCGCTGCCTCTCGTGAGCATATCCTCGCCTCCCAGCAGCGCATCCACGGCCGCTGCTCCCGGCGATCCCCCGAGTTCGATGATATAGGCCGCTGTGCAGCCCTCACCTCGATCACAATAGCCTACAGGTATCGCTTTGGCAAGTCCAGTTTCGAGGCGGGACCCCTCGATCACCCGCCGCCTTGGTCCGCAAGTCTTTGCTCTGGAATTGCCACCTCGCCGCCGCCGCTCTCTACAGGACTAAAATTTCACCTCCCCGACGCTACATGCTCATACATACACTACTGCCCGTCGGCCGCTCTAGCCCTCTTTCGCTGGCATCGAGCAACGTATCTGCATCTCGCAGCCTCGTCCGTTCTGTCGAATCGTCCCTACCGTTTTCCCGCTGCAGCTGCCCGCTACCCGCCGCTGTCACCTGCGAATAATTCAGTCCGGGGCCTGCATTCTTCATGGACGCCCGGACGTCGACGTCCGAATCCAAACAGTCTTATCCCGCACAGGTTTGGACCGCTCCGGCCACCGCATCATCCACCTCCAAGACCACGCCCGCCGCAGACCGGCCGCAGGACGCCTCGGCTGCCCAGACGGTCCCTTTTCCGACGCATCTCGAGTTTCTGCCTCTCTGGCTTCCTCAGCAGTCCAATATTTACCACGCCCAGCTTCTCCACTATAACAAGCTCATTTCGCCAACGAGGGGTGGTGGCCTGCAGACGCCGCCACTCCCTCCCGTCGTCACCTCGCCTCCCGTCCAGGCCGCGCCCAGATCGCGTACTTCTAGTAGGGCATCGCTGAAAGAACACACGCCTGGCAAGCCTACCACGTCATCGGGAAATGGGAGCCGATCAAGTCAGACTTCCGAAAAGAACCGTTTGGTTATAACCTCCAAAGACGCTCCGGCCAAGATGCCTCCCAGGCAAGGGGCGGAGTCGTCCAAGAACTGGGCGCAGAGAACTGCTGTTCTCTCCACGTCGCCCCAGGGCCAGGCGCAATCAAGCTCGGTACCCTCCACGCCGCACCAGCATGCACGACAATTTTCTTTCGAGTCCCGCGACCCCTCTCCGAATGCCGGTACAAATCACTCACCCAGGTCCGCCTATTCCGAAACGAACAGCACGTTGCCTTCCCTGCGTCCGCTGCCGCCGCGACTCGGCGGATGCAAGTATGAAACTGCTCAGATAAATTCTAGAAGGAGAATACCATACTCTGTCGGCAGCGATCGTCTCGAGAAGCTCGACATGCGAACCGTGGCACCAAAGATGGGCGAAGAGGAAGAACAGAAGCTCGCCAAGGACATGAAAGAAATATACGACAAACTGCTCCCAACAGAGCAAGTCGAAGAGAATCGCAAGCGGCTGGTCGAGAAGCTCGAGAAGATTTTCAACGATGAATGGCCAGGCCATGACATTAAAGTTCATCTATTTGGATCATCGGGCAATTTGCTTTGCTCAGATTCTTCTGATGGTATGTCGCGCAGCTGTCTTTTCAATTTCAAGCAGGTACTAACTATGAACAGTGGATATCTGCATCACCACTCCTTGGCGCGAGCTCGAAGGCGTCTGTATGATTGCGGACCTGCTCGCTCGACGTAAGTGTCAGCTCAAATCCCCAAGAATCACACAGGACTAACTCGTAACAGGAGGAATGGAAAAGATTGTTTGCATCTCGGCCGCTAAAGTTCCAATTGTCAAGATCTGGGATCCTGAACTGGAACTCGCCTGCGACATGAATGTGAACAACACAGTCGCCCTCGAAAACACTCGAATGGTTCGCATATACGTCGAAGCCGACCCTCGAGTAAGGAAGCTAGCGATGATAATAAAATATTGGACAAGAAGACGGATAGTCAATGATGCTGGTTAGTACACAGCCTAGCAGACAGATCAAGACAATGCTAACCTTGCCGCAGCATTCGGTGGCACACTAAGTTCATATACTTGGATATGCTTAATTATTGCCTTTCTGCAGCTTCGAAACCCGGCTGTCCTTCCCGCTCTGCATCAACTACCATATAAGCTACAGAAACCCGACGGCTCTTCCAGCGACTTTGCCGACAATATGAAGAAAATTAAAGGTTACGGCAACAAGAACAAGTCATCCGAAGCCGAATTACTTTTCCAGTTTTTTCGATTTTATGCACACGAATTTGATTACGATAAGCACGTGCTATCCGTGAGACTCGGTCGAATTATGACGAAATCGGACAAGAAATGGAATTATGCGTTGAATAACCAACTCTGCGTGGAGGAGCCGTTCAATACCACCAGAAATCTCGGCAACACCGCGGACGAATATTCGTTTCGTGGCCTTCATCTCGAGCTCCGAAGAGCGTTCGATCTCATTTCTCAGGGAAAGCTTCCGGAAGCCTGCGAGCAGTTTGTCTTCCCAAAGGAGGAAGAGCGTGTCTGGTCTCGACCTGCACCCCAACCTCGCCCTGTGCTACTGCGGAGCTCGTCACAAACCCATTCCGGTCGAGGTGGACGTGGTAATCATAGGGGAAACCGCCACAACAACAACTTTCGCGGCGGAGGATCTAACAGACGCGCCTCGTCCAGTGTACCGACGTACGACACCAACATGTTCATTCAGCCAGTCAACATGGCCCAGGACTTGTCATGGTATCACAACCCCCAATTTCCGTTTCAATACGCTCAGCAAGATCTGGTTACGCAGATGGCGTATCAACAGCAGCTCCATCTATATGCCAACTCGCCCGCTTTCCTACAGCACCAGAACAATATGAACCAGCAGCAGCAGAGAATGTCGGGTAGCTCAAGTTCTGGACAACAATCGTCGGATCGCTCGAGAACAAATTCGTTTGACACGGCGCCTACATCAGCACCGATCCGTCCCGAGATGTATGCCCTGTACAGCATGGGCATAGGTCACGCATACTATCAGCCCGCGCAAGGCTACGGCACGTATCCTTCGTCGCCGGTAACGACGAGCCACTCTACGCAGGATTTTAGGCGTTCCTTGCAGAGATCAGCGACTGCGGATGCTGGCAGCACTTCGACCAGCTCACACAGATCCCAGTCGCAGCCCGCATCTCGTTCACAGGCTCAAGCTACGCCCCAGCTTCCAGCATCATACAGCATGACAGCGCAAGCATCAGCAAGCCCGTCAATGTACATGTCCAAGAGCGCAAACGGAGTACCCATCCCAAGCTTCATCTCCGATGAAGCGGATTTTGATGAGACACCCAAAGCTACGACGGAGTCCCCAACATCCGATGACGCTCAAGCTGGTGGGTTCTTCATGGCACGGAGCCTCAGCCCAACGAAGCAGCGCACGAGACAACAGACGGTTCCCGCAGGGATTGCTTTTGGTGACTTGGGCTCGACAAGCGCAGGCCAGCGCAGACTGTCCACAGAACAGCTACCGCAAACACTTCTTGATAGAAGGATGAGGAGAGCTTCACGATCGCCTTCGCCGCTGGGTCATGCACGCGCATATTCTGCGGGAACATCCTCGGCGCCTCTCCCGTCGGCACCTTTCACCGGAAACCAAGACAATTCGCGACCTCTCGTCGTGAATGGTTCGAGTGGCAAAGCAGCCAACTACCATGCTCCAGCGTTCATTCCAAACCAAGAATTTGCGCCTCCCAACGGATTGGGCTTTGAAAATGCGCTACAGATTCAGCCGCCCACCAACACTATTCCAATTGCGCCTCACCCAGCGAGTGCAGGCTTAATGGGAACTGTTCCTGTGCAGCAAGCCCCAGAATTCTCACCTCTTATCGTTAACGGGTCTGCCAAGTCCTCGACACTGCCACCCGCAGACGATACCTCGTTCCGGGAACGAATTGCGTCGATGCACCCGTACTACCCTGGTTCTGCAGGACTACCGCAGGACGGCAGGCTTCATGCACCAGGACAAAGTACGAATTCGACGGCAGGATCGAAAGGATCAGCAACCGGACGGCAACAGCGGCAACCAGCAAGAAACAACTCGAGCGGGCTTATTGCGCCTCTAGACCTTGCGACAGGAGACAACCGCCTCAACAAAGCCTCGATGGCAGACATGGCGCATTTGTCGCCGGTTTACGAAACGCGGACACCATCTCCGACAACGCACCGGAAAAATGACGGTGGCTCTGCGCAGGACATGTCACTCCGCCCGAAACACGGCGGTGGAAACGACGCGAAGAGATCGCCGGTCAACGATAGGCATCCTGCCAGCCAGGACAACCAGAAAGGCAAGAATCAAAAGGCAAATGCAGCTGGACAACGATCCAACCAGCCAAGAGAAAATGGACATGTCCGCGGCGCCAAGAGCGAAAGCGATGGCGGCTGGCAGAAAGCTGGGCGCAAGAAGAAGGCACCGAGTGGATTGAACGTTTCAAGCCAGAGCGAACAACCGCCAAAAAATGACTCGGAACGCAAAGGCGGTTGATTGTGAGAAGACACATGTCACACCACGCCAGATATTCGTCTCTGGCCATTATGTACCCCGAAAGTCGACGCCACAGGCATTTCTTTTTCTTTTTCTTTTTTATGAACTTGATGAGATGTTGAACTCTCATGCGAAATTGGACATTGTTTTGATATCTTTTTACTTTTGTGGAACGGAGTTGCGATCATTATGCATTTGACAGGATTACCATGGCATCACACTTGCACATACAAAGAGTCGCAGGGCGGTCAAGGGGGACTTCGGAAAGGAAGCTGGTAGACTAAGGCAACGGAACTGGCGCTCAGTTATATGGGGGACCGGCGTTTGTTATTGATTCCACTTTTGGCGAGGGAGCAAGAAAGACGAAAGGGGTACAGTCGGAGAGAGGTATACACGCACACGCATTGCCCGAGGCGACTCGAAAGAAGCGGGAAGAAGCTTGTTTTTTTATTACTTGTGTCGAGTGCGGAGCGGTATAGAAGGATATTTGCACAAAAACGGGGACACCAGCCAGCAGAGATATGAAGCAGCAGAAACATGAAACATTGATCCAAAGCAGTAGCCCATGTGATGTCGGAAGTCACCGTGATTGTCATAGATTGTCAGGAGGCCATCGTGGATGGTGGGGAGCCGAGTGTGGGCCGATCGACGCGGGATGGCGCAGCTGGCACATCGTATTGCAGGCTGCGATGTTGCAGACTGCAGCCCTATCAGAATGCACGGACGCGGGTGAAGATATAAATAGCGAGCGGTGCCCGTTGTTATGCGTAGGTTAGGCAGCAGCATACGGTCAAAAAAAGGCTGGCACAGACAGGGAAAAGCAGCCTGCCAAGGTTCTTGGGTTGGGATGCGCAAGAGTGAGGCTGAAGCTGACACGAGGGTGCTGTGATGCTGCTACGGTCGCTACGCACCTCGTTGCTGCCCTTTTCTTTCTTAAGCAAACAGAGATACAGTAAAAGTTACATTAGCATGATGCGAATAAAAAATAAACCAGTAAATAAAAAAGATCTTGACTGGTGTCGTTGGGAGTCTGATCATGGCTGTTAGTGAACCAGTCTGCTGGAGAGACGGCACAGCCTCATGCGCTAAAAACGAAAGACTCCCCGCATTTCAAGCATTGCCCGCCCCCAGCACCCGTGGTCACCATTGCTAGCGGGGTTTCTCTTGTGTTGTACTTGTTACGAACAAATTATTAATAAACACCGACAAGCGGCACACATCTGAAAAGAGACGTCCCTTTTCCATTCCTTTTCCCGCTGCCCATCGTGTATTACCTGGTGCCTGCTGCACGCCGGTAGACGGTGAAACGGTGGACAAAGACATCCCCCACATTCTGCAAGTCTTCCGGGGCTGCGTCCTCCACAACCCGCCGGCTCTCGACCTCGCCTCACATTTTCAACCAGCTTCTTGCGACGCTCCTGTTTCTTCTTTGCGACGCAGATGGCCATCAATTCTAAGCTTCCCACTTTTGCAACGACGCTACCTTACGCAGCCGAGAAAATATAGCTATTTGGACAGCACACGCCTGCCAGCAACCAGTTCGTCCCGTTTGCGCAGTGGGGCGCAAGTCTGAGTCGCGCCACCATTTTCTTCTCTCTTCCCCGTTGGTACCCTCGCTGGCCGTCGATCTCCGTTGTAACCCTTCCTTCTTCTCTTCTTTCTCTCCATCTCTCGCACGGTTGGACCCTCCCCACTGCGACATTGAAACCAAGGTGTTGGACCCTGAATTTGTTTTTTAAAAAAAAAGTTTGGTCGCGACAAGACATTTACGTTGGCAAACACAGGCGGAAAAAGCGACACCCGGCGTGCCAGGCTTCGCCACCTATCCCGCTGCGACAGTGGCAAGTCCGCTGGTAAACGAAGCACGGCTGACGCCAACCAATTCTTTTCGCCAAGTCTCGGATGCGGTGCTGTGGCTTGCTCGATTCGCCCTCCTCCCGCTGTCAACCTTTGTATCCTCCTTCCACCGCATAACGGGAATAGTCATGCTCCTTTGTCGCATGCCATCTGTCGTCCTACCCAACCGTTGCGACAGCTGAGACGACACCACTTTGCCAGACACGACTCACTTCAGCTGAGGCGCTGGCGCGACGCCGTCACCCGCCCGCCATGACGAAGCCCAGGACAAACAGCGACAGCGGCGGCCCGTCCGGTTCGGCGCCCTCCAAGTCCTCTCGTCTGGGCTCTTTTTCGGCCCTCGTCAAGATACGGCGCAAAGGCTCCGTCAAGGAATACCCTTACCCATCGGTATGTGATCCTCAGCCCCAGCGTTGGCCCTGCTGCGCCGGCGCTCGCTTTGCGGCTCTTCGTCTAACGAAATATAGCACAACAAATCCAACACCACGCCGAGCGAGACCGACCTCGCCGATACTTACACTTTGCGACAGAGCGACTCGGCGTCGTTCCACGAACCAGAGAGCCACGGCCGTGAGCTGCAGTCGCTGATCCAGCGCATGCGGTCTGCCCCGTCGGCGCCGAGCCACGTGGACCAGGCGTACAAAGAGTTTCTCAAAATCAAGGACCGATGCGCCTCGCTGTGCCAGGCCATCATGGCCGAGGAGATCCGGCCGCTGCCGCGGGGCTCGCCGAGCAGCGCGCACGACACGCTGCAGCGCCAGGACTCGTACTCGGAATCCCCGCGCAGCCCGGGCCTGCTCGACAACCGAAGTTCCTTTAGCGGCAAGAGCCTCGCCGAGGTCGTGTCAGCCAACGGCGGCAACCGTCTCGGCATACACGGCGGCAGCGAGCTGTGGATGGGCCCGATTCGCGACTGGCGCGCGTGCGTCGAGGCGCTCAACGAGGCGTTCCGGAGCAGCCTGGCCGAGACGTACAAGACGTACGAGAGGGATGCGACGCACGAGATGATCGAGGCCCTCTTCAACAACAAAAAGTTTCGACGCGAAGCAGTGACGCGGATGCGCAATGCCTCTGTGACGAGAGTGTTGGCGCCGGATCCGCAGTTTTTCCCACGATACGAAATTCGATTCAGAAATTACGAAAAGGCAAAGGAGGAGCTGAATGAAGTCCGCCAAATCGTGCAAGCCGCCGAATCAGGTATCTCACCTTCGCGCGAAGTCCGTGAGTTTGCCATCTCCGAGCGCGGAGACGCCATCTTGGAGTTTGCCAACGTACACGCCGGCTGCTCACCCGACGACCCGGTGCTGCGATTTCGAGTATCATCGTATGTGCTCGCCGAGACGTCTCCGATCTTTGCGCGCATGTTTTCTGGGCATGGAAGCAGCCTCCATCTACACGAAGCCGAAGATATCACCGTGCAACTGCCGCCACCCCCATCAAAATACTACTGCAAGGATAAAACAGAAGCGTGGCTCTATCGCATGCCGCAACGAGAAACAAATCACCTAAAATCCCTCGAGACTTTGTTACACGCAGCGCACATGCATAACGGGGACGTGCCGCGTGACATAAGCTTTGATACCTTTGTTGCCATTGCCGAGTGCTCCATACGATACAAAAGCACATCGCCGCTAGAGCTCATGGTTGAGCACCGGTGGCTGCCGCAGTGGATGCACCGCGGCGCCGACGACATGCCCGACGGGCTTCTCATTATCAGCTACGCCTTTGGCTCCCGCGGCCTGTTTAGCCGCATGTCGAAGAGCGCCATCCTGCACCTGGTCGACGAGAAGGATCTGCAGAGCAAGCCCTGGCCGCAAAAGATCAAGGACAAGATCTGGGCCGTGCGCTCCGCCAAGATTGCGCAGCTGCACGACTGCTGCACGGCGACGCTGCAGGAATACACCAAGCCCCCGACGCGCGAGCCTGCCGTCGCCGCGGAGCCGGAAGAGCCGCCCCCGACCATCTGGGGCAGCCTGGGGGCCGCCGCCGTACCGAATCCTACGCTGGCGCTCACAACGACACCGCGCTGTCCGAAAGGCAGCCACTGGTGCGACGCGACCAATCTTGGTTGGCTCATGATGATCTTTAACAACATGAACATGCTGCCGACAATCATGCGGTCCAAGGCGCTCACAGGCGAGCCGGAATTACCGCTCGCGGACAAGAGCCTGGCTCAGATTGTCGACCTGCTGCGCCTTTTGCCCAGCCCTCCGGCCCCCGTCCACCGCGGCGGCGTGTGCGATCCCATCCCTTCTTTCCGAACGGCCGTCGCCGACATTTACAACAGCGTCACGGGCCTGACCCTCTTCGACATTAGCGGCAAGAGCCACGGCTGGGCGTTATCCAAGCACGCCATGTCCGAACCCCAGTCCCAGGCTGCGACCGGCCTCGGCCGCATGGCGGCGCCCGACGCCAGCTACACCGTCGCGACCGAGTTCCCCGACAGCATCTTGAAGCAGATTCTCGGCGAGATCACCGACATTCGCGACTTGCACTCCACAGCGTGCGTGAATCGGGCGTTCTACGAGACGTACAAGACGTATGAGCTGGAACTGATGCGCCATATCCTGCGCGTGGGCAAGATGCACAGCAGCGGGTCACTCACGACGCAGGTGCCGCTCATGGTCAGCAACGCCGAGGACAAGATCCGGAAGTCGGAATCCGACTACCTCAAAGACCGCATGGTGGATGATAGGACCGACTCGGCCACGCTCGACAGCGAGGATGACGACCGGTCGACAGAGTCTGACAGTGACCTCGAAAGCGACGAGATGCCCATGGCCGCCACGCCGGCCGAGCCCTGCGACGACCACGATGCGACTGCCACCAGCCCCGCGCGCATGGACGCCCGCGACGTTGTCAACTCGGTTCTGTCCAGCCTGGAACATGAGCGGCACGACGACGACGACAACGAGGAAGATCTCTACGAGGCACCAATGACGGACGAGGAGGCGCGGCGCATCCTGTGGCCCGACTATGACGAGGAGCCGGCGACGCCGCGTGCCGCGCTCCACGCGCCGGTGCAGGTCGACCAGAGCCGGTGCGACAAGTTCCTGCTCGATGACCGGCTTGTAACGGAGGGCCTGGAGGACAAGACGCTGATGCTGGTAAATGAGAAGCGGCTGCTGCATGAGACGGCCAAGTAACCATATACACGCACACTTATATTACATACATAGATGACTTGATGATTGACGCTGCCTGGGGAGGGATGCATGAGAAGCGAGCCATTCAAGGCTATTTTCTTTTTGATATTTGGAGGATTGGGTTCTTGGATTTTTTGAGAAAAAGCGATGCGATGTTAATTTTTTGTTTGGTGGCGGGCTGGAACTGTCGCATTTTGAACATATACCCCTTGGCATAAAAATTGTTTATACACATATTACATACATCACAAAATGCCAAATTTAATGTCACGCATGATAAATACAAGTATTCGACGAATGCGTATATACCAATGAACATTTACATCTGTACAAAATCATATCCATCTATTTGTACGCTCCTAAAAGATGCTTCGCTACTCTTCCATGCTTGTGAATTTCCACCACGGAGCAACAGGCACAACAGCCTCACAGCTACTCCTTCTTGACGAGCCTCTGCATGTTGGCCTTTGTGCGCGCCACGAAGCCCGTCCAGCCGACACCGGCCGCCGTCGCGGTGTCCGGGCCACCGGCGCGTCCGTGTTCCACCTCTTGCTGGGCGATGCGGGCGGCGTTGATGGCGCGGAGCTTGGCGGTGCCCAAGCCGGCGACGCCGCCTTCCTGGTTCTCGCCGAGCCAGGGCTTCTTGGAGTCGCCGAGGAGGCTGCCGGAGAGGAAGTAGGTGACGAGGCCGAGGAGGATGCAGACGAAGGCGATGGGGTAGAGGAAGTGGACGGTGAGGCCAAAGACGCGGACGCCGATGATGACGCCCCAGAAGTTGGCCGTCAGGAGGGAGATGTCGAAGAAGGCGGCGGAGCCCATGCGCAGGATGAGCGGGGCGAGCGTGTAGAAGAGGAAGAGGCAGAGGGTGTAGCCGACGAGCCAGCCGGCGACGCGGGAATCCCACTGGGCGTCCTGGAAGGAGGCGCGGTCAAAGATGGCGGCCTGGACGCCGTTGATGAGCATGCCGAAGAGGCCGATGAAGGAGAGCACGTGGTGCATGGGCGCCTTGGACACGAGCCACTCCTCAAAGACGTTGCTGGTGCCGTAGAGGGTGGCGCCGAGCAGCGCAAACAAGTCGCCCTTGAGCAGGTTCTCGGCGCCGTCGCCGCCGCCGGCGTTGGTGATGTGGTCCGACGCGAGCAGGATGCCCATGCCGCCACAGCAGACGAGGATGCCCGCCACCTGAAACAGCGTGTAGCGCACCTTGAGCAGCGTAAAGGAGATGATGACGACGCAGACAATGGACCAAAAGTTGATGAGCTGCGCGGAGAGGATGTTGGTGTAGCGGTAGGCCAGCACGGTAAAGTAGTTGCCCTCGACGTCGAGGAACGCCATGATCAGGTAGCGCCAGCCGTCCTTGAGCAGGGCGCGCCACCACGCGCGCGGACCGTCGCGGACCCAGAACACGGTCGTGTACACGAGGAACAGCAGGATGTAGTTGAAGACGGTCTGGAAGGCGGGGATGTTGGTGTGTGCTTGGACCAGGAACGTGGTAAAGGTGTTGGTGGCCGTGATGCACAGCGCGAGCACCTGCCCGATGGCGACGACGATCCAGAAATCGGACGTGGCGAGGTAGGACCACCAGCGCGCGGGCTGCGTCTCGAGAATGTGCATGCCCTGCGTGACCGAGTCGTCGTCGTGCGTCGATTCGAGCTGCAGGCGCTGGTCGTCGTGCGCGGGGGTGGCGGTGGTGGTGGTGGTGACGGGCGCGGCCTTCGTGGCCTCGTCGCCGCTAGAGGAGTGCATGTTGGCGGTCGTCGAGCAAGAAGGTCCTGCGACTGTGTTCTCCTCTGGAGTTTCGTCTCGTGAGAGCGGCTGGTAGCTGTAATCGTCGCGGGTTGCGGTGTCGTCGTCGGCGGCGAAGAAGGCGTCCTTGATACGGCTCAAGAAGGAGGTTTCCGCCGCGGGCATTCGATCAGCACTGCCATCATGCCTGTTAGTCCCCGACATGATATCATGATGGTCTGAAGTTTATAAAGACAAAATGAAGAAAAAAACGCAGAGGAATTCGTGTTGAACAAGAAGATCCTTACAGCTGACAGTGTGGGGTATATTGATTCCTTGGGTTAATTTGCTTTTTTCTTTTGTTTCGGGTAATCGCAAAATAAGTCTTTATCCGAGATGTTCAACGGATTAAATTTATCTGCAGCAGAGCGCAAAGACTTTCAAGTCGCCTGCTGGTGTTCCTATTGCCGGGGATGGCACATGCAGCGATGCGCCGCTGTAAAGTTGAAGATGGAGGAGCTGTCGAGGAAGTATGCCGACATGGGCGGATTTTGCGACGGGAGCGTTGGAGGGGCAGGTACACCGTTTCCGGCGACGAGTGTGATGGGATGCGACACACCAAGGTGATCAGACGAGAACGATGATCTTCAGACAGCTGGATATCTGGTGTAGAATGAAACAAGGATAAAGGAGAAGAATGACTTGGGTGAAGAAAAGATGCCAGAAAAAAAAAAGATTTCCTGCGCGCACGGCGCGGCTTATCGCAGTGGAGAGCGACGTTGAAGAGAGTGGGGCGACGACAAGAGGCTTCGACTCGCACGAATGAAATGACAATTGCATTGACAGCAAATGAGACTAGCGTGCGCCCA
This sequence comes from Paracorniculantispora psalliotae, assembly GCA_002796755.1. Lineage (NCBI taxonomy): Eukaryota > Fungi > Ascomycota > Sordariomycetes > Hypocreales > Cordycipitaceae > Paracorniculantispora > Paracorniculantispora psalliotae. Next base: position 999,008 of record PHFE01000093.1, read on the forward strand.
GCTGAGCGCCTCGTTCTGGTCAGGCAGTTTGTTTTCTTGACAACAAAATCATCATTAATTGGATATATCATATTTTCGAATGATTTAATAATATTTTGGGTGTAATATACAGCGTTGTGAAGACGACCGCTCCGCTCATACAGTCGCCTTCCCACGTGCGCCGGCGCGCCGACCAAATGCTGGCCCGGGGTCTCCGACTGTGCGCCGGTGACCGCCGCGTGGGTGACAGGGCTGGCCGCCAGCCAATTTAAGGAATCCACCGTGGCCTCGTCGTGAATAATGCATCCCCGACGGAATGCAGAGCGGACGCTGCACGTCGCGTGTTGGATGTGCCGCCGGCTTGCTTTTTCGGCCGGGTGATTGTTGGTGTGGCAGTGGATCAGTTTTGTCTGTCTGCTTGCCGAAATCGTGTATGAAATGGGCAGTGGTAACGACGCAAAGAGTTCTATGGTCGACGCATCTCAGCCATGGCTGCGCGTATCGTTTTGACAATCATGACATTCGTCGCCGTGTTGCCCGATACCGCTGCTCGTGGGTCTGCATTCATCAGTCAGTCGACGTATAGTTTCAGAAGACTTATTTGGAAATAAATCACATACTGCTTAATATCGAGCCAGTACTCGATTCGCCTTCTGCAGTGGCTGGTTGTGCTGGTTCACGGTCCGGCAAGGCGGACATCTCCTGGTATAGACGGTTGAGCGAGTCTCCTGCCCTGACCGATCCAGAAGCAGAGGATGAGGACCCTATTGACGACGACACTGGTAGGGAGAGGCTACCGCGTGGTCTGTTCGAGGTCATCATCATCTTCTCTTGCTTGGAATGTATAGGCGAGCGCTTGGACACGCGTGCTGCCCCCAGTTGTCGTGACTATATGTGTGTATAAGTGATGCAGGGCAATGACGACCGATGGCGGCAGTATGATTGGTGGCGGTCAAGGGCGTGGTTGTGGTTAAAAGCGCCGTCTCACACGACCGATTTTGAAGCGGCTGTCCGTTGTTGAGGTGAATGTGTCAAAGTTTTGAAATCTGTCGCGACTGTCTCCAACAGGGACAGCAAGTTTAAAAAAAAAACCTATTTTTTCAGCCGCGTCTTATGTTCTCCAAGACTCCAGTCCCAAACTGGTGGATCCCCCGCCTTTCTCCCTCTTAGCCGACCAAGTCCCCGTAGCGGTCGTTTGTATTTCGCGTCGTATTTCGCACCGCATGTAGCTCCGCTCCAGGCCCTTTTTAGCGTTCATGCCGGCGGCCGGGAGGTGGGTGGTTCCACGGCCCGTACGTCGTACCAAGGTCGAAGTCTCCGACAGATTCAACAGCCGTTCTCTAACAAAACGCACAGGAAGGGGTTCTGGAGCTGGAAACTAACCACTCAGCTCCTGATGGATAGTCACCGGATATGGGGCGGGGGTTCAGAGGTTCAGACAAAGAACCCCATCTTTTCTCTTCAGCCCCGGCAGGGATAGCGCCAGTTCGCACTCCTACCCGACCGATACGATGCCGGGTCTCGCGTCATTTGCCATCTCCTGTGCTTTGAATCTTGATTCGACCGTCAAGGGTGCACTCTTTCTGCATGTCTTCCGCTGTCGTTTTCTCTTTTTATCTCGGCGCTCGTTTCGCACATGGCCCACTACTACAGTAACCACATTTTCAGCCGATCTTATTCTTCAGATTTCGACGATGCCAGCGCGTTTCTAGTAAGAGTCTTGTCTGGAGCTGTCGAGTGGAGTGCATGAGCCCTCCCAACACATCTGGCTAGCTGTGCGATCGGCGACAGGGGGAGCGCCCTCGTGAGTGAACAAGGCGCTCGTTCCACCAAAGCTGAAAGACTCGAGCGCTGCGACAGCGTATAGAGTGCGAAGGCGCTCACGGAAAACCATGCGTAATAAAATAATAAATAAGGAACCGGTCGAACTCGGAAATTGGACTGGTATACATGATGATGCTTTTGTGTAATAGTTTCGCTGGCTAATACAAGTCCCACCCACCACCACTGAGTACCTGGCCCCAGGCGCTCCCACTGCAACATTCTACTGCATTGAATCGCGAAAAGGCCCAAAACCCAAGAGGAAATTATTCTCTTAATTGAAATTTGCATTATTTGCTGCACATGTATGCTTGCTAGTCTACAATTCTAACTGTACTGGCCAATGTAGTAAGATACTCTTGTACACGCCTTGCTCAAATGCCGTCGTGACCTATAATACATCTCATAGCCTACAATTATTCGTGCTGTCGTTCCGGGTCAATTAGATCTCTTTAAAGTGCTACGTTTCCTCTTGAGACCGTTTTCTGAGTCCTGGCTGTTTTTTCTCTCCATCCTCCTCGCTTCTCGCTCCGCCTTCTCCTTGCGCCATCTTGGGCCGCAACGCATCAGAATCAAGAAGCATGGGCTCAGTGCTACCCAAATGCCAGACATGATCGTAAAAGTCCTGCCAATGCCCAAAATCTGGATCAGAGCCACTACTGCGGCTGAAGATGCGGCGCCGAAAGCGCTCTTGATAAGGTTGCTTCCAGCATTGATGGTTGCCGCTTTGCCTGGGTGAATGTCGACGAGCAAAATGCCCGTGGTCTTGTACGCGGCCACATTGGTGTATCCGAATACGAAAAGAACGATGATGGGGGCCGCGATGTTGGTGTTGAGGTGCATGATCCAGCCGTACAGAACCAAGCTGACTGCAGCCACGAGCATAAGCGGCCAGGCAATCTCGAGTCGGGCCTTCTCGACGGGGAACCCATCCAGGTCATGTTGCCTGTTGCGGGTCAGAGGATAACCATACTTCAGTGCATAGCGATTGAAATTCCAATTGACAAGCTGGCCAGTGCTCGCGGCTGAAAAAAGCGTACCCAGGCTGAGAGGGATGTAGATGAGCGAGGTTTGCATCTCATTCACCTGATAGAGGCGATGAAACTGCGACGGAATGCTAGTCGTCACGGCGATAAAGCAGGCAAATGCAAACGAGTTGCAAAAAACAAGTAGCGCTGTCTCCATGTCGAGCATGATGGTAAGGGAGGCCAGCGGATTTAACGACCTCTTCTGGCCTTGTCCTCTTTCCAAAGAGCTTGGTGGTAAAACATCCTTTTGGCTTTCCTCATCCGAAGATTGAGAGTTCTCGGCCGCTTTTCTCCTTTCTTGACGCCCGCGAAAGAATTGGAGAACGGACTGGTTGGACACCGGCGCCGCTACGGAGCCATCACCAACAATAGAGCGACACGTCTCTGGAAGCAGTATGGCCAGCGGTATAAATACGACTATCGACAAAGCAGCCAAAAGCCAGAAGATGAAATGCCAGTCGGTATACTGACTGATGACGCCGCCGAGGACCGGCCCAATGGCTGGGCCGAGGATGGAACCAAGCTGTGTGTAGCCCATGTAAGTCCCGCGTTCTGCAGACGTGATCATGTCAGCGACGATGGCACTGGAGAGAGTCGCCATGGCACTGCTGCCGATGCTCTGTAGACAGCGTAGCGCAATCAAGGCGCCATACTGCCGTTGCAGTGCCAGGCCGATATTGGCGGCAATGTAAATTGGGAAACACACCAGGTAGACGGGGCGTCTGCCAAAGTTATCTGCAAAGGCTGCCACAAAGGATGGCACGATGCCTTGCATGATGATGAAAACCGTCATGGTGAAGTTGACCTGCGTGCTGCTCACGCCGTACTCGAGACCAATCTTTTGCGTGGCAGGGAGGTAAATTTGTGATGACAAGGGCGAAAGAAATGCAGCAATAGATGCCATGATAATGATGTTCTTTTTTTGAAAGCCGGTGAAGATTGAGTATGGCCGATCGTTGGGGTCCTCGATCACGAGGGTCGATGTGGTTGAGTCATGTCGTCGACTTTGCTCGTCGCCTAAGATGGTAGCACCGCAGCTCAAATTATCGTCTTGGTTCTTTTCTTCCGCGGAAAATGATGCTTTTCTGGTTTCAAATTCTTCGTATTTCGAGGTAGGAGCTTCGGAGTGTAATTCTGTGGACATGGAACTCTGATAATCTATGAATTCGCGAAATGTGACAGCTGTCGTGATGGGTGGTGTTTCGGTAGACATGGCGAGTGGCTTCGGGGGCTTTGTGCTTGCAAACAAATGCTTCATCTCTATCTTAGGACCTATGATATAGCCTTCAAATGCACCAAAACGAGATTTCAAGCAAAGGAGAAAGAATACAAGCCAAAATTCGTCATTTAGGCATTATCCGAATAGTCCCAAATCGAATCCTCCGGCCGATATATATATGTATTTCTCTACAACCACACGTGGTATTCAGGGCATTTCCTAAAACGGCCTCTGTTCTTGATCTGGAAAATGAGTGCAACTAAGACGGGCGGCAAGAAATAAGTTCATGATCGACCTACGGACGGTGGCATAATGTTCGCAGCCAACTCGTACGCTCTGACGACCAGGAGCCTTCGTCCATAGTAACATCGCTGCAAACGCAACTGTGTGACTCGAGATGACAGTAGCATCGAGTATCTCGGTGGAGTCAGTCGTAGGAAGTCTTTACTCTCATTGGGGAGGCTGAGGCTCTACCAGATGCTACCGTGACATTGTGTGTAAACCCTCCGCACGGCACCAAACTCTAATCGAGGCCACCACCAAAGCAGCAACGAGGCACTTGAAGACCATCTCTATCGGAACCAAGCCCAGAGTTCCATCCGTAAAACAAAATGCACCGATCGCCCATTGGTGGAGACCCCTTGGTGGCGCGGCAGGCGTGCCGATGGCCCAGCTTCTAAGTCCGTCGAATCTGGTCCGCCGACAGGGCCCTGAAGTTTAAATCACTCAGCCAATCGCACCCACAGATACCAGAACTGTATATCAACTCTCATAGGCCACGTGGGTTCACACTGCCTTGTGAGATGCTGTCAAGACAAGCCACCTCCGCAATCCTCTCTCCGGGACGCGGCACAGGGACACGCTGTTCCTGGAGAAGCCAACACGGGAACAAGGGAAGTTTTCGACACGCAATAGCTGAAGAACGGTTCTTAATTTGGCCGTTTTCTGACTGGCGCATACAAAGCCGTAAAAATAGATTGCCATGTTTTGGACAAGGATGGATGATGCTGTGGCAGGTGCACGGACAGTCGAAAGCAGATTCGGAGTAGTCGGACGGACGCTGCCAACTTTGCAAGCCTGGCTCCAGCCACTAAATCGATCGCACTCAATTGCCGGAAACATGTTTCCGATTTTGACGGGCCTTAAGCGAAGCTTTTAGGGTTAGAGTGCATGATCGAAGATTTAACCCGACTCAGGTGCTCAGGTCGAGATATTGTACGCGATGGTCACGATGCAGCCTACATCACACTGACTCCGGTGCCGTCCAGGCCCCTCTGCCATGGCCTCGATTGCTGGGAGTGGCGGGCCACAATGACACGGCAAGCCACCTGCCGCAGGCGGAATCGGCCAGCAAAAAGTCTAAATGGCAGCCATGCAGAAACCCAATTGCTACCCTGCCAGGGATACCCAGGTCCTTGGTCGCACCTGCAAGGGCATGTGGCGTCGTTCTTTCGCTGCTCCGCCCGGGCTGTGACGTGGGCTTGCACGGCCCTGACAAGTACCGTGATCACATATTATTTTAGTACGATGTATGTATATAGTGTGGGCACTATCTTGGTCTTGATTGATCTGGTAAGTTGTCTTGAGAGCAGACTTTAAAGGATCCGGTTTGAGACGGATCACATTTTCGCCGTCGAGCTTGGATATCTGGGCTGGAAAATAGCGTCTGGGGTGCACATTGGCTGCCTGTTAAAGTGTGCTCATGCCGGGTTCATTAATTTTAAAGATCACACTACAGCTGCCAGTCTAGAGACATTGCAATGAAGCAGTCTCGTCGAATTCAATTCCACCTTGGCTATAGATATTGTGTGGAAATATTGCTATTTATATTTCGGAGCGAGAGTCGATCGTTTGTCGCACGAAGCGCTCCTTGTGAGTCTTGTGCAGACTCGAGGAATCCAGTAGCTCACCCGTGGCCGAGCGAATAAAGTCCACACGCAAGTTCTGTTCGTCCTCCAAACGCAGCGTAGCATACGCGAAATCATCGTTATAAGCAAAAGCATTGAAAGATGGAATCTTTCCATATCCTTCCAAGCCCTCAATGTTACCCGTACCACCAGAAATGACGTACATTGTCGCCTTGGGGTCGTTCAGGCCCGCAGGATCGGCAACACCGCCAAAAACTGGCAAGTAACGCTGCGAGTTGTGGACATGGCCAAAGACGGCAACATCCACACCGTACTTGTAGAATAGGTTTTCGAAAGCAGCCTTGCAAGACACGCAACCTGCGCCGTTGGCGACGTACCAAGGGCGATGACCCGCCACGATGACCCAGGGAGTGACACTGCGATCGACGGACGCAAGATCGGCCTCCAAAAACTCAAGTTGCTGGTTGGGAGCACCAAAGGGGCCGCTGTCGAGTCCATCGCTGCCGCCTGGACCATCAGGGGCGTCTTTAAAGTCGGTCTCGGTATCAATCATGACCACATGCGCCATGCCATACTCAAACGAGAACCAGAACGGAGGGTTGGCGAGCTTCTTCGCCTTGTTGGCATTGATCCTGGCTTGCTCATCGTCTGATTTCGATTCAAAGGCCGTAGGCATGTTGTCACCGAAACGAACTCTGAAATCGGTGAAATTCTTTTGCCCTTCAGGGCAAAACTGGGTTTCGTGGTAGGTCAGTTGGCAAGCAGCCTCGTGGTTGCCAGGGCTGACCATGTAAGGCTTGCGCTGTGAGATGGGGGCGAGTTGAAGGTAAAATCTTTCCGTGATAGCCGCGAAAGCATTCTCGCCGTCGTCTTTGTTGGCAGGGTTTCTTGCCCACGTATCGGCATACCCAAGGTCGCCTGGGTGGAGAATGATTTCATAATCGTCAATGGTTGTCGCCAGTCGACCGATTGTGGTGTGGTTCATTGACATGGGAATATCTGGGATGTTGTCGCGTCTACCCTTATTCGCGCTGATAGTGTATCCGTCCTGACCATACGCGCCGAGGTCGATGATCGCATTGATGCTGAAGGGAGTCTTGTCGCCCGAAGTGCGCGGGCTGAGGAAATGCTCTACATCGGATTGACCGCCCTGGATCTTGTAATAGTATTTGGTGGCTGGTTTCAAGTTCGGGAGCACCACCGAATGGAACCAAGTGCGCGAGGTAGGGTATGTCACTGAATCCTTGTCGGCGCACACCTTGTTGCAGAGGTTCTTCTCGCTTGTCCCCCACTTGATGCATGCTTGGTCCAGAGGCTCGTAAGTGTTCCAACTAATAGCCATGCCTGATTTGTTTCAAAGCCAGTATTAGTCGCCTATTTTATGCAACTCTTGTACTCGGGACTCACTGTTAGGTCCATCAATAGCAATGCGCTGCTGGACTGGCGTCGACAAGTCGGCCGGCTTGTCAGGATAAGTCGCCTTGGCAGCGGCGCTGGCGGCGAGCGCCATGCAGCTCAAGAGAGTGTGAGCTCCGGTCATCTTGGAGGATCTGCGGGCGCAATGCTGGGCAAGCCACAATTCTGGGGTAGGCGGAGAGGCAAGAACCAAGACGCGACAACGGCCAGAATAAATACCATGATGCGATGGCGGGGTACCAGCCTTGCAGATTAAATGATCTTGCCCCAAGTAACGTAACTACCGAGCTACTCCTGCAAGTTTGGGGCAAGCGAAGCGAAGCGTTGCATCACATTTCTCGACGGCGCCGTTGCTGCACCGTATTGTGGAACCATAAACCAGGCCCAAGAGGATTCGCGATGCAAGCGAGCTCCGGGTGCTTCCAGAGCAGCCAATAAGGTCAACGCTGTTTTGGAATTACGTAATTGGCCATGAGCGTACGTTCGTTCGCTGATACAATTCTTGGTTGTCCAGTCACCGAACCCATTGTTACCCGATGGGCGTATTCGATAGTGCGCTGCTTGTCAATGAGACACGACTTGGAGAAATCAGATTGACGACCATAGAAAAGACTCGCTAGTACGTAATTCTCTGATTGAGCAGGGTCCGCTGCTGCCAATGTTTGTATATTTCAATCGGAATTTAGCAGATGGAATTTCCTGTGCCTGTTTAAGCGATTTAAGCATGTCATGAGTTTATGAACCGTCGTCCCGTGCCTGATGCTTTGCTGTTTCTGTATACGGACATAATTGTTCGGCATAGACGCACTGTTATTTTTCTGTTCCGTTTGCTCTGCGAATTTGTTTCTCTTTTTCTTCCTCTCAAGAATTTTGTTTTGGCATTGCTTGACAGACTAGCTGGTGGCTTGGTGAAGCGGCCCGCCCAAGCTAACAGTCGGATGAACGTGCCGGCTATCAGTGGCTGGTGTACCCTGACAGCTGAGCTCTGACTGGTCACGAGCATCTACCTCCAAGCAGCTTCATCAGCAGCTACATTTCCATCAACAACGAACGCATAGTCTCTTAATATATTGCGCCATATTTAATACATGTTCTTTCGTATCCGATGATTCCCACGATGCACCAAAGCATGCTCCTGGGCGCTGCGCTGGTGCTTACGGCCCGCGCCGCACAACCTGGGGCTCTGGAGCCGGTCGCGGCGCCGCTACGAGACCTTAGCTGGGGCCAGCTCAACTTCCTCCATACGACTGATACGCATGGTTGGCTGGCTGGCCATCTACTAGAGTACGATATTGATACGCCGCGATGCAACACTTGTACATCCCCGATGGCATAGCTAACGCGCGACTCCTGTGACAGACCACAATACTCGGCGGACTGGGGCGACTACATATCATTTTCAAAGCATCTTCGCAAGCATGCCGACGACAAAGGCGTCGATCTTCTCCTCGTTGATACTGGCGATCGAATCGAAGGCAACGGCCTATTTGATGGCTCATCGCCCAAAGGCCTATTCCAGTACGACATCTACCGCGAACAGGACGTCGATCTAATCTGCATCGGCAACCATGAGCTCTACCAAGCCTATTCGGCGTCGAAAGAGTTAAACACAACGGTTCCCAACTTCAAAGATAAATATATTGCGTCGAACCTCGATGTTATAGATCCCAAAACTGGCGAACGAGTTCCACTGGCTCAACGCTACAAAAGGTTTACGACCAAGAACCAGGGTATTGATATCGTCGCCTTTGGCTTTCTGTTTGACTTTACTGGAAATGCGAACAACTCATTCGTCCAAAAAGTTGCGGACACTGTCAAAGAGAAATGGTTTCAAGCTGCTATTAAAGAAAAGGCCGACGCTTTCGTCGTAATCGGTCACGTCGGCCTACGAATGCCAGAATTCAAGACGATATTTACCGCCATCCGGAAGGAGAACTGGGATACTCCGATTCTGTTCTTCGGCGGACATGCACACGTACGCGACGCGCGGAAATTCGATTCAAAATCCATGGCTATCGCCTCCGGCCGCTACTTCGAGACGATTGGCTGGATGTCGGCTGATGGCATCAAGACTCCAGCTAGCAACGCCAAGAACGATTTGAACACTGCTGCTTCAGGTCCGAAATTCACACGTAGATATATGGACACCAACCTATACGGCATGCATTATCACAGTGGCACGAACGCTTCCAGCTTCGACACAAAGCAAGGCAAACGTGTATCGAACATGATTTCCAAAGCTCGCAATGCTATGAAACTCGACCACAAGTATGGATGTGCGCCTAAAACCCTCTGGATGTCGCGCGCAAAATACCCCAGCGATGATAGCATTTTCTCTTGGATCGAGGACGAGGTGTTTCCCGGCATTATCAAAAACCCCAAGCGCGAAGACAAGGCGCGGTTGGCTATCATGAATACGGGTGGCATTCGCTTCGACATATTCAAAGGCCCCTTCACCAGAGACAGCACATTCATTGTAAGCCCATTTACTAGCGGCTTCAACTATATCCCCGATGTTCCCTACAACATCGCGAAGAAGATTATTACTCTGCTTAATGGCGCGGACAAAATCTTTGCGGAAGCTGGGCGGGAGACAAGATTCCTCACTCTTCCCCACCAGATGTTCACGGCTGAGCAAGAGCAGGAGCAGAGCGGCGTTGAAGAGACTCTTGCTGAAGAGCCTGCTGGGCGCAAAGAAGAGCCCGACACCAACTACGAAAACCTTGAACTTCGCAGCACTGGTGGCGATGACGACAACGACGGCATTCCCTTGACAGAAGGCTACACGACCGTCGATGACATTGGCAAGGACGGCGATGACACCGTGCACAAGCCCATCGCCTCGAACTGGGTGCCCAACTGCATTCAGTCCAAGATTAGCTTCCCCGAGGACGGCAGTGAGCCCGAGACGGTGGACCTGGTCTTCCTCGACTTTGTGCAGCCGTGGATCCTCATCGCCCTCAAGTTCTCTGGTGGTACAAAGGGCGCCGAAGACGTGCAAAAGTACATGGACGGCACTCTTTCATATAAGCTGGCCGAGTGGATCCAGGAGAACTGGAAAGGCGATTGCTAACTTTAAATATGTCTTTGCATATTCACGGGCCACCGATGGACATTTTGTATACAGCTAGCTTCAAATATATCATAGACACGAATTTGGACAGATTCACGCATGAGTTCCATGCTTTGACCAAATCCAGAGATGACCTCATATGCATGTATTACATTCAAACAGATATCTTGTGACTCGTACTAAATAATTCCGCTATAAAGCATGCCGTCTAGAACTTCCCCCATCGACCCCATTTTCTTTTCGTATCAATTAAATATCAAAACCTCTCTAGATGAACGCCTCCCACCTACGGTTGATTTGGCTGCGGCGGACCTGAAGGATGAGTTAGCGTGTTGACGTTGCAGCAGACGGGAAGATATGCTTACCATAGGAGCCACAAACGAGACACCGGCAGTCAGTGCCACAACGGTAGAGATGAGGGTCAATTTGTTGAAGCCCTTGCCCAGGATGTCGAAGAGCCCACTCGGCACAACCCGGGTGCCATAGACATCAATACCATATGCGACGAGTAAGCTCGTGCTCTCCACGACGGCGGGAGAGTTGCTGAAGCCTTCAACGCCGAGAATTTCCCAGTCGTGGGACAAAAGGTTGCGCGAGTCGATTTCAATGGCAGGCATGTATCTCGGCAGGCCCTCCGCCTCGATTTCGGCGGCCGTAGGATCGCGGCCAACAGGGCGGCGGGGGTCGAGCATCACGCGCGGCAAGGCCACGACAGACTGCGTCTCGGGGAGGTACGCGACGATATTGCGGTTGGCGATGCCCTGGCGCGTCTGCGTGACGGACAACTTGGTGAGGGGCTGCGAAATGACCCAGCTCTGCGAGACGACGAACGGCAGCGCGACGCCGAGCGGGTTTTCGAGAGGCGCGAGGGACGAGAACTTTTCGTCCTCGCCGAGCGGACCGCGGTCATTGGGCGTCTCCGACTCGTAGAGATCGGAGACGACGATCTGGTAGCCCTGAATGGAGCTGCCCGACTCATCGTTGAGCTTGTACTTGCCAAAGAAGGAACAGGCGTACCAGTTTTCAGACATGGTGCAGGAAATGGGCTTCGCGGCGTCGACGCCCTCGTACGTCTCGACGGCGAGCACTTGGCCCGAAATGGTGTCGATGAGCTTAACAGAGAGAATAGACGTCTTATCGTCAATGAAAACAACGACGGCAGAGTTGGGGTTCAGATATTTGTACTGAACCTGACGATCACCGAGAACGCGACCGATGGACGCGACTGGCTCGTGAACAGGAGGAGTTGTGATCTCCATGATTCGCTGGCCGGCGGACGCCTTGATCTCCCAGATATCCTGCTTCTTGGACTTCTTTCCATCTGCTACAATCTTGATGCCCTTGACTGATTCGCCCTCGCCCCGGATAATGAAGGTTTGGTCAGCCAGTTCGCCACCGAGGGCAGCATCGACGGGGTTGCCGTCAGCACCCAACGCGAGAAGCCAGGCCGAGGCTTCGCTGTCAACAACAGCAGTGCTAGAAATGGGAGAGCTGTTGGAATCCGCCAGCTTGACCTCGTCGATGTGGCCATCAGCAGCTCGGATGAGAACGGACTCGCCACGGGCGCCGCGCATGGCAACGACTCCCTCATCGTTCGTAACAACGAATCCCTTCACAGACAGGGACTCGCCAGCAGCTTGAGGCAGAACCTCCTTTGTCCAGAGCACGGCGCCCTTGTTGCCAGTATCCAGGCCGTAGAAGCGACCGCGGCGGGTGGCCAAGACAACAATCTTGTTGAAGCCAAATACATCCGCATAAAGGCTTGTGGTACTGGAAGAAGGCTCAGCGCCTGCAATACTCGACAGGATGTTGGCAGGGATGGATGCTAAGTAGCCCGGGAGGTACTGTAGATCATCGATATGGCGCAACACACGGTGGACATAAGCCGTAACTGGGTTCGTGTCCGCCTCTCCGGCCAGGACCTTGGCGAGGTTTTCCTGTTCAGGGATCTCGGCCCAGACGGCAGCGACACTGCCACTGAGTCCTTCATGACGAACCCAATCCTTTTCGCCATTGCGGACTTGAATCCAATCGTGATCTTCGGTGAGAATAGCAACACGCACGGCGTAGTCGCTGCCAGACTTGTGAATAACTTCCGAGACAGAGTGAATAGGCTTGACGGGGCCTTCTGTTTGAATCTTCCATCGAGCAAGACCCTGGTGTGAGTTGGCCGGGAGGACTAGGATTTCATCATCCGTAATTCTTGTGAAATACACGTTGGCTCCCTCGCAGCTAGTTGAGAAGGAACCACGACCCTGAAGCTGAGGTAGCTCGTGGATTTTCTTGATCTGAGCACTCTTGATGTCGATGCTGAAAACCTCAGCGCGGTTGCCAGTCTTGGAGGCAAGGTGGACTAGGAAGTGTGCTTGGGATTCTTTCAGGTAAGGTGCCTGGATATCAACAAATTCGACGTCGGATGCCAGCGCAATGTCGTGCTTCGTCTTGGTGCCTAGAATTTGGATGCTGAGTTTATCGTTGCTCTTCCAAGCAATAATTGGCGCAGCAGAGTTGCCACCGACAAACATGACATCCTCGGGCGCGGAGACGTCACCCTTGGTGCCAACGGTCCATTGATCAACACGCGTGCCAGTGCTAGGGTCCACCGAGGTCGTCTTCACGCTGTAAGACGAAGGAGAACCATGTAAACTGACAATGTATACGCTCGAGATATCGGTCGAAACTTGGAGGGGAACGTCTTTGGTGGTTTCGCGGAACTCCCACAGCACAGTGCCTAAGCCTCCGTGAATGCGGCGCAGGACCGTGGCTCCGTCCTCGTCGAACAGCGCAAGAACATCCTTGCGAGACGTCTCCGTCACTTCAATGACCTCAACATCTCTAGCCTCTCCTTTGAATTCGGTCTGCCAAAGGTTGCGGCCGGTAAGGCCGTTCCAGGCTTGGACGCGGGGACCTTGCGCGGTAGCTACCCACTCCTCGTCGGCGGGAGCTCGTAGGTGACCAGCACTGGAGGTGAGGTCATCTGAGAGCTGGTGGCGCCATACCGTTTCGCCGTTGATCGGATTGACGGCGCCCACGACACCCAAGTCGCTCAGTGTGTATAGAAGGCTGGCCTTGGTGCCGAGCTTCGGTCGATGGTAGAAGGTCGCTTCGCGCTGTGGGATGCCGACTAGGGAGTGGTGGAAGTCGATGTGGCCGACTTCGTCCTTGAAGATGGCGGCTGCTAGTGCCGAGAGGCCTAACAGCAACGCGGATTGGAATTGGCGCCGCATTATCGACAAAATTGATGGGTGGGTTCTGCGACGTTGCTCGCAGTGCCTGGAGTCGAAAGCTCATGGAGCTGCGACTTGGCCAACTTGAGAAAGCTTAGTCATCCTACACGCCACCAATATACTGTGGCTGCACCTCTCTTTAAGCCGGGCTACTTTTATTTTATTTTTTTCTTATGAAGAGTGTATATTCTGTATGATTTTGGCCAATAATTCGATTCGGTTCTGCAGTCCAGTGTCTTGTGCTTTCTCGAAGTCCAAAAGCAAGTGTGGCTACCTTGCATCAGGACGAGCGTCAAATATCTTGGTGTAGTTCTTGGTTGTTAATATCGACATAAAAAGACTTGAAAATTGTGAGTTATAGGAATCGAAATTTTCTCAAATAGAATAATCAATCCGTTTGTATCTTCTTTACTGGCGATAACTACACGGCTGTTATATCTCGTGTTCCATTAAGCGGCGCTGCAGCTTGTCCTTACACAGGACATACGGTCAGACGCCGGCCGTGTGAAGCCTCGCAGTCTCAGAAAGACGAAAGCTCTACCTCGGGCAAACAAACAAATGGTACTGGCTGAGTTTACACTGCTTTCATTTTAATTTCGGAATTTTGAATATTCGCCCATAATGGAGCCATAATTGTATATTGCACGCTGTTCTCGCCCCAACACGCACCACGTCATACGCTCCGTCGTGAAAGAAAAAATGGCATAACAAACCCAGAGGATCCTGGGAGCTCGCAGAAGTAATTAACTGATCAGGCATCAGCAGCATGTGGATCTGACCGTTGTGGTATTGCCTCGTGTAAATCTGGTCATGTGGTGGAGTTTATCTACATTTCCATTAGAACGCTACTGTGGCGTTCGGGTGCGCAGAACTGGAAGACGTAACTCATGGCTATTTGGAGCTTGATGCAAAATATCGATAATCAAAGAATCGAAAAGATACCCCGAATCCGCTAAAGCCTTGTCGCGTCGTGTCGCTTGCAGATCTGCAAGTACATGCACATCAACTGCTGAATCAGACATATGATGTAGCTGCTGGCCTTCATTATCTGCACCACTATCAAATAAGAATAGAAGGTAAGAGGAAATTTGAAAAAAAAAAAATTCAGTCTAGATGTTTTTGCTTTGAATGCACTAATATCGATTGTTATTTCTTCGTCGGCTTTTGATTTTTGTACAGCCTTTGGCGCTCGAGATCTTGTTACTTCAGCTCACTCCTGTATAGTTGGCAGCCCATGGCTCAGCCCTGGCGGCTCACGACGTCATTTTTGGTGCAACAGATATAACTATAGATGAGCAAATATAGGCTAAGCAACCTTCCCGGCGGTTGCCTAGAATTTAGCGTTGAATTTATTCGCTCATCGGCCGGGCGTTAACGGCGGCCTCGTGGGCGGTCGCGCGGCCAACTCATGCGACCCGGCCGAGAGGTTGCTACCATGTCAGTTGACCACTTTGGGCCAGCTGGTGACCTCATACCTACGGACCACCAAATTTGAAAATTCGTGTAAATCTTGGTTTCACTCCTTTCCAAGTTACTTCAATCATGGAATTTTGCATTAAACTATTTTCCGGCGAGGCCGCGCCCGCATGCGGCGTCTTTGCTTGTCAGCGTTGACGTGCGATGTGATTGTGGTGCTATTTCCATTTTAATCCGTCGTCTTGCACAGCCTCTTCAACTCTGAAATGGTCACTACACAACAGCATGCGCGAGTCGCCTGATCAACATTGATGCCAGTGGCTCTTGCATGCGGCCTGCCATCTTTCGACATGTGCTTCGGTGGGCTCTCTTCATTTGTGTCAACTGGATCCCTGGTGGCAAAATCTGTAAAAAACTACCCGCTTACACCAACCACCCGGCTTTGCGGAATCCAAGATCTGCCCGTAATATGCAAGTAATGCACTTGCATATACCAGATTTGTATTTCGGCCGTTTGAATCGTTCTGAGGTAAGACCTGGGTCTCCGCAGAAGATGTTGCTTCCCTTGGCTACTTTCTGATGACATCCTACGACGCGGGCTCTGAACTTCGTTCGGGGCCTGCCTTACTTCTCTTTTGGGACCGTTCATGTATGTGTTTTTCTATATTCTACATTCCCCATACTTCTATTGCATCCATGCGCCACCATCTGGCCTCTCATCACGGCCGGCCTCCTTGGCCGCGACCGTATCGGCCCATCACGCAGCCTCGAGGACTGCCTGGTCCTCTTTCTTGGAAATGAAAGAAAATGTTAGAAAGTTGCTGTATTTAAGACTCAGCGTTTTCCAATATTCTGTTTTCCTTTGCCTTTCACCAGCGCTACAATCTCACCTCTCTGTGTCCTTGTCGCCTTCTCCCTTGCTCTTCGGAACCTGAGTGCTTGACCGTGGTCACCTGCTCCTAACGCTCATCTTCATTATTCACCTGCACTGTCTTGTGAGACTTTCTTTGTCCCAAGCCTGTTGCCCCAGCCAGCCCACACTTTGTCTATGCGCCTGGCCTTGTGAAAGTGTTCCAACTGGACGCGACGGCCTTGTCAGCAGCCTCACTCTTCAGTCAGACTACCCCTTCACAAAAGCCAAAGTAGTCGCATGCCAAAGTTCATCAAGCCTCAAACACAGTAGGCTTAGATACGCCGAGTACTTAGTCCAACTGTCCTGCCGCCTTGTCGTCATGAGTTATTCCTACTCTTACATCTCAACCAAGCCACGCTATTACGATCCGCATCGCTATTCTACCAATATTCGCATCGAAACGCCTTCTTTGAGCTTTTCGAGCTCACATTGCAATCATCGACCGAAAATAGCCAGATCTGGTTACACTGACTATCACCCCCACGACACACAATACAACAGCTGTGAACCTAACCACTACTACGGTGCCGGTCCTTCGTATCCGGTATACTCGTCAAACTGGGAGCCCAACAGAGTACCGCCGCCTCGGCCACACAGCCACCGGATAAGAATCCGAAGCGGCGCATGTCTAGACGGATCACCATCGAGACATCTACATCGGGACAGCAGTATGTCTCGATACAACGTTCACGATCGGGCAGCCGCCAGCTGGTCCCCCACCACCCACCGCACCACCCACCACACCACCATCACCATCACGACTACGTCAAGGTTTTGAGAGAAACTTGGGACCGCATGGTGGAGCGAGAAAAAGCCCTCGACAAGACAAACAAGAGCCTCGTTTGTGAAGTCAACAACTTGAAGACAGGCTTGTCGACTGCTCAGGCAGAAGTACACCGACTAGGCAGCGTCGTAATACCCCAACTCGAATGTCAGATAAAAAACTTGATGGCCGAGAACCAGGCCCTGAGGCATGAGTTGAAAAACACGACTGGCAGTTGTGGGCGACACCACGCTGAGATCGAGGCTTTGCGCATACGCATCAGTCACCAGGATAAGGAGATCAAGGACTTGAAGCACGATAAATGCAACCTGGAACGAAGAGTTGAAGAACTTCTTCGGCAAATAAATCAGCACAGAGGTGGCGGCTGCGGGGGAGGCTGCAACCGAAGAGTGGAAGACTTGCTACGGGATGTGACACACTGGAAAGACAAATTTTTCGACATGCAAGAACGACGCAACGCTTTGTCGGACTTGGCAGATGCTCAGGAAAGAAAGATTCGCACTTACGAGGATATTTTACGAAGAAACGGTTTTATTTGCCCCTGAGAACCTCTCTGGACTTTTTGTATTATTTTGGCAATGGAGCGGGCGTTCGGTTTGACTTCCTACCTGAGATGTAATTGAGTTGGCCCCTATGGTCTCAAATAACAGTATGTATAAATAGATATTGTCCTCTAGAAATTATATAGAAGAATACAACATGCTTTGACATTATAAGGTGGCCTTTTGTGAAAAATCAGTTCAACTCCCGGGTGTACCACGGCGAGGCATGCCGCGGCAGGATCCGCAGTAGCTGGACCAACTGTATTATTCCACACGAGTGCCATTTCTACCGGGAGGTTAGCTTCTTAGTAGAAAAGTGGAAATAGTGATCTTCTCCAATGCATAAAATCGGAATCAAGTACAGATGCAGCCTCAAGTGACTATCTTTTGCCAGCAGCGGTGCGACTGCAGTGCGACTTGGTGACAGGCCTCGTATTATGCACAGCAACTGCCATGCAAGTAGCAAACAGGTCAAGTCAGTCACTCGGATGTTTTAGATTTAATTATCACGGCGCGTTTGGTTACTAAATACTTGCGCAAGCCTAGATGCTGTGCGCCACGTTCAGCGCGCCGCGGATGTGTGGAATCGTGCCGGCACGGCCAAAGCCACCGCTGAGTTGAACAGACCAGTTTGAAAGGCGTCATCAGATATGCATGTAACACGCAGAGAATTTGAGGTTATTGATAATACGTAGGTTCTCCCTCACTATGAATCATGCAGCTTGTTCGTTGTTGGCACGCGAGTAACAAAGGTCTAGATAGTGGCTGTGCAGAGAAGGGCCCTAGATAAAATGCGAATAAAGTTTTCAACATGGAAAAAAATGTGAATCTCACCGCAATTTGCAGTTTGCTTCTTAGCGGGGTTTTCAGAGGTATGACAAGGAATGCCTGGAAGACCACTCTCGATTGCCCCGTCCCTTCACAGCTGGCTACTGAACCCTGTTAATTGCTCGCCGACAATGCCACAGGCGAATCAAATTCATGGAGTAAGAAAGTTGGCTTGAATCCACACTTGTATTTACATTACACAGCATTTACGTTTGAGCCAGCACACCTTGTTGGAGGATGTTCTGCCACCGTCTTTCGAAGTCATTCTGGAGTAGAGGCGGCGAGACTTTGCAATGAGATCTGAGAACACATTAGGCTTCTACGAGACTTTGCAATGAGATCTGAGAACACATTAGGCTTCTACGAGACAATCATACCCAAGTCAGGCTTCTGAAAGCCACTCATTAGCGTCGCGGAATGGTTGTGGCACGGTAGCCAGCCCAACTGCTACTGCCGTGCGGGGCGAGCACACATCATACGCCAACGCATTGTAAGACAGGGCTCTTCTAAAAGTAATGTTGAACTATTTAACTGGATGAAGGTGCACTGCATGACCCGATGTCTTCGTCATAATCCCATCAGTGCCGCTGATGACCAAGGGCAGCAGAGACTACATCAGTAAACACTGAACAGCGATTTAATCCAAACGGCTTACTATCCCTATTCGAGAAGATTTACTCCTTATATTGGCGTGTACTCCTCTGAATGTGCCGAAAATTTTGGGAAATGGGGGTGTACAAATGAGCGTTTACAGAGTCGTGCGACCTGCGAGCAACAACAAAGAAAAAGCCCACCATGGCACCAACTTTGTATGACAAATTTGCAAGTCTATGTCGTACACTTCGAGTTAAAATGGAGAATCTCGACGAGGAAGCGCTTGCGACACGTATTGTTACACAGATACAGACTGGTTTCTACAAAAAGGGCCGGCATTTGCAAACAGGACGGGCCTTTCATTCAGACAAACGTTTCTCAATTAATAGTTATATCACTTCGATAGCACAAATATCCCCCATTTTCTCCGGTAATCAGTATTTTTAATTATACTGTTTCAATCCTGTATGTCAAGTTACCTGCTTGCTGGTTAGTTAGTACATCAACTTACAATATGATGAAAAAAGGAACCAGGGCAATGACACTTGACGAGCAAGAAATCAACCTCTTGTTGGACGAGCTCGGTCTTGCCGAGAAATATGAGTCATCGCCAAATTCATCTCGGCGCTGGAAGCCGCTTGCAAGAAGGGCCACAGCTGCACTTCTTGAGCTGAAAGGGGAGTTGGAGCAAGAGAGGAAGCTGGTATCGGTTTTGAAGGCGGACATAGCCCTGTGGAGTGCAAAGTTTCACAGCGCAGACGAGCATGTCAACCGCCTCGGCGAACAGCTGCAGAGCGTAGGGCAGGAGCCGCGAGGAAGAGCAAGCTACTCGACGGCGTTCAACGGAGACCGTGGCAGGACTCATGCGAGGAGTCGAGAGAGGGGTACCAGCCGACCCGGGGGGGTGCGAAGGAGAAGCAGCAGTGGAGGACTCAACGTGCGCTTTCGGGATCTGGATACGGGCTCGTCTCGCGCGACGGATGACAGCCGTCGCGCGAGTGTTGGCGCCAACGTCGGCCGCGAGCGACCATCTCGGGGCTACCACATCACCGCTGAAGAGCTGCGTCGCCGTGCAGAGGCGGACAAGAATGCGCAGTTTATCGCGCAAAAGAAGGAGGAATTCCGCGAGGAGCGCGATCGGCTGTCGAAAAGATTCGACAAGAAGGAGCGCAAGGCTTCAAATGTGCACTTTGATCCCTTCAACAGATTCAGAATGCCACAAACGCCACCGCACACAGGGACCCCTCATCCCCCGCCGCCGCCGCCTGCTCCTCCTCCTCCTCCTCCTCCTCCTCCTCATCCCGGTATAATGCACCATATACCGTCACCTGGGGATCCCCTGGCACACCCTGAGTTGATGACTCCTCGCCAGGATGCGCTGCCTCCAGAGCTGTACGACTTTATCCTGCGCGGTGGTCATGATGTCTTTGGTCGGCAAAGAAGAAGAAGCTGAGTGAGGTCTTTGGAAGAGGGTTATCTGGAGACTAATTCAATGTAGAAATTAATATTAGTATATAGGATGAATGATGACTCACTAGAAGACGCCGTCTCGGATTGATTTTGCTTGATTTTGCTCAAGATGTATGTGCTGCATCTCCCCAGCCATTTCTTGGTCGGGGGCGCAACTGCAATAGCCTGATTGACTGGTACATTGAAATGACAGCTTTCGTTGGAAAGTTGGCTGCCTTCATATGTCTCAAAGTAATAACCTCTAAATGTTAAGGCTGCAGATGTACATCGGGGCCGTTAGCCCGATTGCTTACACCCCGCCTTGAACCGGCTTCGGAGCTCCGATGTGTGCAGAAAGATTGATATCGTACATTCGGTTTCCTTCACAACTTTTCTTTGAAAAACTTATCAGTTGAAAAGTCCAGGCTTTCAAAATTGCTGCTGTAAAATTGCCGGTCAAGCAAAATTCGATCGCAGTTGCTTCGGCGCGCGTATCAACGATGTATGCTTCGTCGCATTCCGGTCCGTATTTCGGATCTCCATGCCATGCACAATAAACCGCCACCCACAACATTTAGGCTTTAATACATAGCTCTGCGCCCCATTGTTCTCAATCTCCAACCTTCTCCCGCCAGCAAAGAGAGAAAAAAAGGAACAAGATGAAGCTTTACGACGCTCTTTCTGACGACCTGGCAAACTGGATCCGCCAGCAGCCCGTGTTCTTCACCGGCTCGGCCTCTACCCATGGCCCGCACATCAATGTGTCACCCAAGGGCTTGGCCGACTCCCATTTTGCCATTCTTTCTCCCAATCGCTGCGCGTACATTGACCGCATGGGATCCGGCTGCGAGACCATCTCTCACAGCTATGAGAACGGCCGCCTGTGCCTCATGTTCATGAGCTTCGGTCCCACCCCGCGTATTCTGCGCCTTTTTTGCCGTTCTTCCATCGTTGAATGGGATAGCCCACGCTTCAAGGATCTCGTGCGCACCGTCTCCCAAGGCACCGGGCGAGAGGACTTTGACGGAGCTCGCGCTGTTATCGTCTGCGACATTTGGCAAGTCCAGACAAGCTGCGGCTACGGCGTGCCGCGCGTCAAGAAGGGCATCTATGCGGCAGATGACGAGGCTGAAGAAAATGAGGTTGATGCCAAGGCCGCGGGTTCACAGAAATCTGGCGACACGACGGTCGACATGGAGAAGTTACTCCGCCAGGGCCACGACGAAGGCGAGAAGCTCACGGAAGTCTGCGTGTTCGAGGAGCGGCCGCATCTCGACTACTGGGCAGGCAGTATGGTGAGCAAGAATGCTGCACATAAATACCAGGCTCAGCATAACTCCCGCAGCATGGATGGGCTTCCAGGCATGAAAACAGCTCGTCGAGATAATAATGAGGTGCTGTGGCTGGGTGATGCAGCTGCTTATCTGCGGCGCATGGGAGCGGAGAAGGTATCTGTAGCCATTGGCTTCCTGCTGGGGGCATTCTTCTATTTTATACTTGGCAAGCTCAATTGAGTATCACACTGATCTAAATTACTGTGTTTTGTAATGCAGACAGGAAGCGGTAATAGTTACGTATTTGTTCTCGGTTTTGCGACTCTTGTTTAGCCTTTGCTTTTATCCACTCTATCTCTAACTATGCGATGCGACGTGCTACCACAATTTTCTTGTCGCGTCAATACTTTGAAACTTTATCTTGCATAATAAATTTGTGTAATTTTTCTATGCGTAGAAAGACTACTTGATCTACGTCCGTCTTCAGACTGAAAATGCGCTTTGTTATGCTCGACGTGCTGTCAACGACGGTGGCTCCTGAATGCGGTACCAGCGCTTTGAGCGGTACACGAAAATCAAGTACGACGGCATTTAATAGCGCTATAGATGCCCATGTCAGGGCTTATGAATGCTATTGTCCGTATTGATAGGATCAATCCTAATTAGCCGGTGTAGTTTCACTTGGTGTAGCTTGAGCACTGGGCGTGTTAGCCGCCTGTGAATTTGAGGCACCTCCGCCGTTGTTTCCTTTGCCGCCGCGACCTCGACGCCCTCGCCGGGTCTCTGCACCTTTATCCTTGTCCTTTTCGCTATCCTTCACTTTCTCTTTCTCCGATACCGCAGGTGCGTTTGTAGCGGCGGCCCCTGTGCCAGGGTTACTGGCTGCCGGCTTCTTATCTTTCCTCTCGAGGATTTGCACACAGCCCTGGGCGACAGACAGAGGGCTTGCCCCCATAGCTTTGACGAGCCCTTCATGGTCTGAGAAATCAACATATGCAAATCCTTTCCGCTTGTCCATTTCTATCGCGGTGATGGCTCCAAGTGGCTCCAATGCCTGTCTTAATGTGGCTTCGGTTACTCCTTGCGAATGAACTGCGTGCTTTACGAATGCTTTCGTAGCACCGGCCGAGACTGATTGTGTTTTTTTCTGGGTTTGTGTTGCTTTGCTATTACTAGCGACAGGTTTCGAATTCTTCTCTGCCGTTCCTTTCGTAGACACATTGGCCTGACCACTTGATCCTGTGGAAGGAACAGTCGGGCTGCTGGATGAATTTGCTTGGCCATCTGCTTTCTTTTTGAGAATCACAGGTGGCTTCGTAGCAGTAGGTTGCGCCGCAGAGGTCTCTGTTGTTGCAGGCGCCTTGTCCCCGCTTTTGTTATCACGACCCTTTCTTCCAGATTGTGATTTTCCAGCTGTAGCGGCATTGCCCTTAGCCTTTACTTCTTGAGCAATGATAGGTTCTCCTGTTGCGTCCGGGGTTTCGTCGCCGCCGTTTGCCTCCTTTGCTTTGGCCTCGGCTTTAGCAGCGTCTTGTCGCGCTCGGCGGTGAGCAGAGCCCGGACTGAGGCCCAAGTCACGCTGAAGAATGCGAGCAGCAGTAGCTATTCCTGCTCGCCTGCTCTTCGGTGCTTCTTGGGAAATGGCGACATTGATTGCTTTGGCGGCATTCTTTGCGGCATCGGCTGCCTGTTCGGTCGCGGCTTTCTTTGTCAAGATCTTGACTGTTGTTTTCGAGCCCCTCTCCGTTTTTTCAGACCTCTCTGCTCTTGATTCCCGACCCTTTTTCTTGGAAGTGTCATCGTCTTTCGAACTTTTGTTCTTTCCTTCGCCGCGTTTCTTGCCGGAACTGGCATCTTTGGCCTTGTTCGCTTTCTTCTCCTTCAAATACTCGACTAATGGCGTTGTAGTAACTTTGGCTTCTCCTTTGTTCGCATCGTCACCATCTTCCATATCAGTACCGTCTCGGAACGGTGCTGGGTTTGCAAGGCCTTCAAGGAATGCCATGAATTCGGGATCTTGATCTATCGTTCCTTGGCGAGCATCAGTGCGCTTCTTATTGCTCGGCACTTTCTTATAGGCAGATAATTCCAAAGAAGGTGGCCCAACAAGTGCTGGACTGGCAAAGCTGTTTTTGGCGTCCTCCCACGTTGCAGCCCTGACGGTCTCGCTCAAAGCTAGCATGTCATCTTTCTTCATAAGGTGAATGTATGCTCTTGCCGGGCGGGATGGCTTTGATGGACTTGGGAATTATTAGTATCTATGTATCAACAGCGCTCATGAGGCGATGTCAACTCACTCGGTGGATATCTTGCCCGGTACATATGAGAACCAATCAACTTTTCCCTTGCCGAGGGCCCATGTCTCCCCTAGGATAGTGGCGCATTCAGTCTCTGTCATCCCAGGAGGAAGTCTGCGGAGGACAAGCTTGCCTCCATCATTCTGTTGACGTTGACGCGGTGGTCTTGGCGCCTCAGTCTCTCGCCCCTATCACGACTTCGTTAGACTTTGAAAACTGAGATCATACGAAGATCTTACCTTGGAGTTCTCATTCTTTCTCTCTCCCTGGCCACGGCGTTTCCTTGTTCGAGAATTAGTGCCTTCACGGCCACTCTTACCCTATGCCTCGTCAGATATAAAAACGTAGTGCAATATGAGCCGCATCTTACCTTTGCGGGCTCGGAGCCTTGACCAGGACCATTGGGAGCTGTCCCGTTTGCCCTACGAGACAGGACTTGAGGTGCTTTTGCGGACATGGCGGATTTCGGATGAAAAAGCCAATAATGCAATCAAGATGTCTCTGCTACGTCGGCTTGGGTGTTGAATATGCGACGCTCGCTACGGGCCACAGCACCATGCAATGCTGCAGGCCCAGTAACGCCTGACTCTAAACGTATCTATGCAACTAAAGGGTTCCTGTTGCCTCACGGTCACGTGTACTGATACCGAGAATACTGCGCGAACGCGACCACAACACCTGGGATGAGAATAGACAATAAATATAAAATAGCCTATAGCGCTTTGATGGGGCCAAAATATTCTACCGAAGCTGCAATTTCGTCAAATTAATGACATTGGTGATCTGTACGGCAGGTGCATCCTTCTGCCCAGCTGTTGGTACCTGACTGTTCCAGAATGACAGGCTGCGCTAGGCCCGCCTCTGGCGCGGCACCGAGCGCCCACTCCTAGGCAAGGCGAGATCATCCCTTCGCCAGAACAGCATCGCTTCGTCTTCTGGCATTCCATCCTTGGAGGGCAGGACCTTCAAACATGACTTCAAGCGTACCTCGACCGGGCCCAGCGAATCTGGGACCCAATTCTGGGCTCGATGAGTGGCTCGAGGAGGCGAAGCAGTGCCACTACCTGCCCGAGCGGGCGATGAAGGAGCTCTGCGAAAAGGTGAAGGAGATATTGATGGAAGGTGAGTTTCCAGCAGACCAGGATAGCTCTCCCGACGAGTGGCTCGAGGATGTCGACGGTTTACGAAGTGCGTCTGCTAACTCGAGCCCTGCTCTACCCCGCCTCAGAGTCCAACATCCAGCCGGTCTGCACCCCGGTTACCGTTTGTGGCGACATCCACGGCCAGTTTTATGATTTGCTGGAGCTATTCCGCGTCGCTGGCGGCATGCCTGGCGAAAGCAATGTCCAAGTGCCCAAAACATCGACGACCGTAATCACTTCGCAAGATATCGAACCTCCCGAGATCACGAATCCGAAGCTGCTTAAGCAGCTAAAGTCGCCCAACAACGAAGCCACCGACAGCGAGGCTGGCGAGGACGCAGATCCGTCGACCGACGCCGCAGCTGGCTCTGCGGATATTAACAGCACCGTCCCTTCGTCACAGAACGCCCAGACTCGATTCATATTCTTGGGAGACTTTGTCGATAGAGGCTACTTTAGTCTGGAGACGTTCACATTGTTAATGTGCCTCAAAGCCAAGTCAGTGCAGCCAGCTTTGGTCCATACCCCTTAGCCTCGTCGCTAACGCGTTGTTTTTCTTGTTCAGGTATCCCGAGCGCATAGTTCTCGTCCGTGGTAATCACGAGTCTCGTCAGATTACCCAAGTATACGGCTTCTACGAGGAGTGTCAACAAAAGTATGGAAATGCCTCTGTCTGGAAGGCATGCTGCCACGTTTTTGATTTCCTCGTTCTTGCCGCCATTGTCGACGGAGAAGTTCTCTGCGTACACGGTGGCCTAAGTCCTGAAATCAGAACGATAGATCAGATCCGCGTCGTTGCACGTGCACAAGAGATTCCTCATGAGGGCGCTTTCTGTGATCTGGTGTGGTCGGATCCAGAAGACGTGGAAACCTGGGCCATCAGCCCACGAGGTGCTGGCTGGCTCTTCGGAGATAAAGTGGCAACGGAATTCAACCATGTGAACGGGTTAAAGCTGATCGCTCGCGCACATCAGTTGGTAAACGAAGGATACAAGGTATGATGTGGATGTTCCGTCTCGACAGGCAAATTGCTAACAGATAATTAGTACCATTTTCCCGAGAACTCTGTTGTAACAGTCTGGTCAGCGCCCAACTACTGCTATCGGTGCGGAAATGTGGCTTCCATCATGACTGTCGACAAAGATCTTGATCCAAGATTTAGCATCTTTTCGGCTGTGCCCGATGACCTGAGACACGTGCCTGCTGGGCGACGAGGTCCCAGCGACTATTTCCTGTAATGAGTATCACCCAGCATAGAGGATTGACGCGCTTCGGATTATACATGTAAATTAGTATATGATTGAGATATCCATGATATTAAAATGATACATCTGCATTAATTTCACCTTTGTGCCTCACATCGCGTTGACCTGTATAGTTGCGGCGGGCGTTGGCGGACCCATCTGCGATCTAAATTTATCCCCGCCCACATCAGGAAAACTCAAGTTGCATCATCACCTTTGTTATTTTAAAAATGACTTCTGACGACCAAGAAGGGTCCAGTAAAATGTGATCGTTCGTTGGTCTTCTTCAAACTATTTGACATCATTTTCGAAATGCCGAAAGCACCGCCTCACAATCCCATCCAGGCGGCCGTAAAGGCATGGTTGCTTGAAAAGCAGCCGGCGGTGGGCGACGAGCCTGAAGCTTGGGCCGAAACCTTGCTGTCGTCTGCACCGAAACGTTTTACAATCTATGAGCCAATGGCACTTCTTCCATCTGGAAGCTTCAGCAAGGGCGACTGGGTAACTACCTTGCGAAAATGCACGGCGGAATCGCGGACATCCTTGTGGACGTTGCTTCTGAAAGAGTTGTCACTCGTCGCCAAGAGCCAGTTGACGCACCTGGCCATCAATGAAGGAATACCGCTTCAGATGGACGATGAACCAGAAGAAGAAAATATACTACGCCGTCCTACAGGTCTCCAAATGCTTCGCGGCAATTTCGGTCCGTCGCAATGGGCAGGCAAGACGCCGACTGCGGAGGAATTTAGCGAGGCGCTTTGGGTGTCAACGAAACAAAACGGCATACACCAGACGTGGGCACCAAGATGGACCATGTTTAGTCGCGGAAACGTGAAGGAGAAGGCACGGTTGCTAGATTTCCCTCGCAGGATATCGTCTTCCGCAGAACAGGTGTGGGCGGTCGACCTGTACGGCGGAATCGGCTATTTTGTCTTTTCTTACGCAAAGCTCGGGATGCGAGTGCTCTGCTGGGAAATCAACCCCTGGAGCATCGAGGGCCTAAGGCGCGGCGCGCTTGCCAATAAATGGAGTGTCAAGGTGGTCTCGGACCCGGCGGATCTTGCTCGGCCTGTTGAGGACGTGCTCGCGAGCGGAGAGCAGATCGTGATATTTTTGGAAGATAACCAACGGGCACAGGACAAGGTATTACAGCTCCAACAATTGGGAATCGTTAGCCATGTCGCTCACATTAACGGTGGCTTGCTGCCTACGAGCGAATTGATATGGGAACCTGCGTGGCATATGGCTAGCCACAGCCTGGCGCCGCAGACTTGGCTACACCTACACGAGAATGTGGGATTGCATGATATCCCAACTCGGCGTGCCGACATTCAAGAACGATTCAGTCAGTGGAGCGAGAGCCAGGGTAACTCACAGGCGGTAGCCGTCACTCATGTAGAACAGGTAAAGACGTTTGCGCCAGGTGTATGGCACTGCGTTTTCGATGTTTGCATTACGAGGCCTCAGATCTAGCGCCTGATACCTTCATCTCTTCCCTGAAGAGATGTTCTATATATTTATACATGTATTTAGAAGCATCACGCATCTCGTCTATCTTCTCCGCATCCAGATCATATCGTCATATACCTTCTTCCTCGCAAGTAACCATAACACAAGGCGATAAATCCGTATCAAACGCCAACTTTACTTCACCCCCGAACACCAGTGTATAAGCAGTATTGTGCCTCCCCTATCGAACGATATACGCGGCAAACGCTTTTATTGCTGCACGCGCAGAAATTTGGTAGGGATATTCGCCTCGATGATTGCAATCTTGTCCATCGCTTCTTGCTTTTCTTCGGCATCTTCCATCTCCTCGTGCTTCTTAAAATGCTCGATATCCTCGGGGTGCGTCAAGTCCTCGAGCTTCGTATCCTCGTTGTGGTATTTGTTCCAGTGATGCACTTCGTACTCGTACTCGTCGTCGCCGTGGTGGCCCGGCCCAAAGCCCAGGTCGGGGAGCGTCTTGCCGTCCATGATAAACTTGGCAAACTCGTCGCGCGAGACGAAGCCATCGTTGTTGGTATCGAGCAGGCGCAGGAGCTCGCGGTAAGCCTCTTCGCGTCGGTCGTGGCTAACGTCCCGGTTGCTTGGGTCCATCAGTCCGTACATGCGCTGCATCTCCTCCCTCTCCCAGACACCGTCACTGTCGAAATCGTGGAGGGTGAAGAAGGATAATGCGTCGAAAGTGTCCATGCCATGCTCCTCTGTGCGCATAAGACGTTAATATTGAAACATAAGCCTTGCAAGCCTGTGCTGCTCGTTCAGGACGAAGGCGCCCGGAATATATACATACCAGCCATGTGTCTCGCCATCCAGTTGGGGTAGTCTGTTCGCGCCTCCTCGCCGTAGGTGCCGCCGTGGGCGCCGCCACCGTGGGAGCCATGCGCAGACACGACGGTGGCAAGAGCGAAAGTGATTATCGCCGGTATACGCATAATGCTCAATTGGCCAACCAGTAGATACGGTGACGCTGGAGAAGATTGGTAAAGAGACCGTATTGTTTGTTGAAGCTGCAGCCAGCGACCCGCGTTGAGGTCCAGGCGGCTACGTCAGGGGCTCTCGGCACTAGCAATGATACGTGGGGTGCTGGCTTCTACCAATGAGATTGGCGCACTTCAAGGGGCAAGACGAACGTGCCATCAAGTTATTTTGGAAAAACTCGCATATCAACTTGACTGGTCTTTTCCTTTGAATTTATTCACATGCCATACTCAATCAGCTACATGGTTATTTCGATTGCGGTTTTACTTCGCCTTGCCCCACACTCGCCCCTGCCAGCACCGCAGACAGCGCTTGAGACAGGCGAACAAGTAGATGACCGACAGTGTGAATCTCACAGCCCATATAGCTGGCATGACATTTCTTTCGAGAAAATCGAAGCAGATCTCTCGCTTTTCTCACAAGACAGACAAGAATTTTCTGGTCAATTTTGTTTTTACTGTTTTATTTTGTTTTATTTTGGGTGCGAGTCTGTCTTGTGGTGGAATCGAATTCACTGAAACATGATGTAGTCGAGATAAAAGCAATGAGATCAATGGCAGAAAGAAATCACTAGAAATTCTGAAATTTCCGCTTGCATTCTTTTACCTATGGAGTATTGCTTTTTACCGCTTCGTAAAATTGTTGTGCGATTGCAGCATAAAGCAATCATTTGATGTACACCTATCGTGTGACGCTTCTGCCAGTTTGATCACTCGCCACTACCCTCCGCGCTTTGCACAATACAGGATAATGATTGAATGTGTAGCTCAGAGATAAAAGACAATTCCAGATTATAATTCTTTCATCATTTGAAAGTACGTTTTCAACGCGCAAGAGGCCATTTTGCGCATTACCATGTTCGTACAGGTGCTACCCTACATCCATCGGATCTGCAGACTCTCATTCGCACCCATGTCCACAGACTGTACTGGAAGCTACTCTGCTGAGATTCGAGGTACTCGTGCAAAGAACTGGAAGAAGACCGCATGGAACAGAAAATCCAGATACGGGAATCAGGCAATCCCCCAGCAATTCGCCTACTGTTATTACCGTAATCTCCCGAGATGGCAAGGCAGCGAGAGTGCAGTTCTGTTCAGCAGACGATCGTCATCTTTTTAACCGGTTCTGGCCTTAGTTCTTTAACAGTAGTTACTTTGTTATACGGGAAGCGGGCGCTGGCAAAGTTTCGTCACGGTGCGGAGAGAGGCCAGCCAAGACTGGCGGAGGAAAACTCTTAACTGGGAGCTATGCATCACGCTGCTAGCTATTGGCATTGTCTATCCTCGGCTAATCAGGAAGTGGTATTCTAGGCTCAATGGATGGGAGATAAAGCAGATTGTCCGTCGTTAACCTTTCCGCCATCTTTCGGTGACGGCAGCAGGAAACAGGCTCTAAATCCATCAACTAATGAACCAAGAACTAGGCCATTGATCCAACCTTGGCAACCTTTACTGCAAAATGACGCTTTGGATTAATCATGGTCTAGAAGCGAAAACGAGGCGGCGTAGTGCTTTCAAAATTAACGGCAACGGAGCTTGTTCTGTCGAAATTTAAACTTTGCTAGTGTAGTACGTACGGCGACGACGCTGCTCGAGAGTCGAGACGTTCCACACGGCATAAACGACACTAGGGATAAACAGACACAGGGCGCTAGGCAACTTTGACCACATTCGGCACCTTCGGCTAACCTACTTGCAGTCCTCTATTGTGCAGCATTCATCTCACGCGATCTTGCGTTCTGGGAATGTGGACAAATTGGGAGCAATGCAATTATGTAGTATCCAATTCCGTGATGATCATGCACGCGACCTGCCAATCGCATGCGACTGCAGAATAGGGAACAAAACAATGGACTTGGGATGGGCGATCAATCACAATCTTAACGTGAGGCGTACAGCTGGCTCTCAACATCCACCGTAGCAGTTGTGGCACTCGTGTGGCGCCAAGATATGCTAATGAAGCTGATTCATTCGCAAGGACTGCTAGCCTCGCGAGTTTGACCCTTTAAGGGTGGTGAAGCTTTGTTGCATGGCGTCGATGCATTGGAAGCTCGCGCGCGGTAGGCTAGAATTAGCGTGGACTGGATCTGGAACGAACGCCACCAACTCCGGAAAAGGTCCCCGAGTGTTCCTGCATTTGCAAGCCGAGGCTCGGAGGTGACATTCTCCGTGGCACTAAGCGAGATTGCCGTACGAACGTAGACCATCTTACAGTTTGCCGGCGAGTACGGTGAAGCAAAGGGCGCGAGGTGGTTACCGGTAATCAATTTCTGCGCGCATTCCAGAAGCGGCACAAAGCACGCGGCACAACTTAAGGCACGTGGCACAGCTTCAAGGTACGCGGCACAACTTAAGGCACGCGGCAGGACTGACAGCATAGTTTCTGGTGGAACAGTGATAATACAAGTGTCTGACCCGAACAGCTCTTGACAACAGCCCTTTACTATTCAGCAATACCCTGCCTCCCATTCCCCCAAAAATCGTTTCTTGCCATGTCACATCTGGCCGGGCTCTCATCTCCGCTCCCTCCGTGTGACATGTGGCTTTCTCTGCGGGGATGTGAGCTTGTATTCTTCGTCAAATCGTTCCGGGCCGGCCACGTCCCTACAGCAGCAAGACCCCGATTCTCCATTGGCAACAGCATGGCAAAAATGTTTTTTTTTAGACGGAATCCGCTTCCTTCGGTGTGGCGTAAACCTTTTCTTCTCCCACCGCTGCTGCCATCGTACCATGCAGGTCCGGCCTAGAACCACCCCGACTACTACCAACCCCACGACGCCTGCGTATCGTGTCGCGGCTGAGATGCAGAACAGTCTTGGCGCCAAGTACCTCCGTTTGCAGAAATGCGCGTAGAAGTATAGCTTTGATTAAAAACGAACTAACACTAAGTGGTATTTAGAAGGTGAAGAACAGAGTCGCGATAGCCAACGCCAGTGGCACACAGTTAAAGGCCGTTGGCTGATGACGGCCAGCGGCGCTGCCAGTAACGGGCACTCCACTCGAAGTAGAAACGGCAGAAGAACCAGAGCCAGAGCCAGAGCCAGAGCCAGAGCCAGAGCCAGAGCCAGAGCCAGAGCCAGAG
>PHFE01000093.1:1031019-1055742 GCA_002796755.1 Paracorniculantispora psalliotae
AGTGGGAACCGGAGCACCAGTACATGTGCTGATGGGAAGAACCTTTGTGCTTGTAATGGTAGAGAGAGTGACAACGTCGGTTTCTGGGCAACTTTCGACGAGAGAGAGATACCCAGCGCTCAAAAGCAGAGACAATGCTGCAGTAGTGGTCTGAATGTGCATTTTGAATGATAGGAGTCGAAAAAGTAGGACTAGGAAAAAATGATCGTAGTGGAATATGGCCAGTGGTGAATTGGATGGGCTGCGTAAAGACTCTTATACGGGGTGTTGAGATTGTCGTAACACGAGAGCCAATGCACCATGGGTTCTATGACTAGCCGAACACTTGACTATAGATCTTTAGAAATGTTTCTCACAAAGTGCCATGAAAGTTTAATATTTGCTGAGCAATTTTGTTTTAGGGTATCGGTGGATGAATGCTGTTGTGGCTGGAGTCCAGAATCAACGAAGGCCAGACACAGACACGTGGAGGTGGGTTGACAAAGACAAGGGCCAAACGCAAAATTGAGACTATTGATAGGAATATAAGAAAAATGGCGTCTCATTTGGGCATGTGACCCATGGGAGAATGCAAAAGATCAACAAGTCTACAAACGGCGTTGTGGACGCGTTTCTGGAGCGGTTCAAACCGGTATGGTAGCTTCCGACAGGGTCTCGACTCGCGTATATTTTTCGTGCCATCGTCGGAATGAGATAATACCAAGTAAAATTAGAAATTGATAATGCAAGAGCTGATAATGGAGGCGTCAATGTGGTATTCTGGGTTTGAACTCAATTCAAGTTGACCTTGCCACGACTCAGCCAGCCAAAGTCCTGCCGCTTGATGCTGCAGCTCGATCTTCTGTCGATTATAAACAGTGACGCCAACCTCCAAGTATTGACAAACAGTCTCATAGGTTCTCTAGCCAGACAGAAAAACCATCATCAACACAATCTGTCTCTTATTCATTCTTTCCAACATTTGCCATCATGGTCCCGAAGGCTTTGGGCTTCGGTCTGCTCTCAGCGCTTCAAAAGCGCCAGGATGCACAGTGCACTGATTATTGCCCGTTAGGCACTATGACGGTTGAGATAGCCCCAACCGAAATTGTGTTGCAGCAGCCAATCCGTGTAACGGGCTACTTTGCTACCAACGGTCCTATCAACGTCGGCGCTGGTCTTGTAGCGACCGTAACTGGTGCACCGGGTGTTATTGACACTGTTGTCACGTTCAATAACTTTGAGACTCAAAACAATACAATGTAAGTCTTTTATTTATACACAATTTCCGCTTCCGCACTACCAAAAATATTGTGTGGTCTAACACTTTTGTCACTAGTACCGTTTGTCCTTCAAGCCAGCCCACCAGCGCTGGCACCTCCACCCAACAAATAAGCAAGCCATCCAGCAACACCAGTGGAACTGGGCAGTCAACCTCGCAGCCAGCAAGCTCATCGAGTGAAAATACCTCTGGTCCGAGCAGTTCTGGAGCCAGCACAGCGAGCAGCACTGGCAGTACTGCAACAACTAGCGGTACGGACAGTAACAGCTCTCCGCCCACCAGCAGCGGCACCGGCACCGGTACCAGTACTGGGACCAGCACTGGGACCAGCGGCAGTGCGACTTCAATCTCTTCTGGCACCGATACTAGCACCAGCACCGGTTCTATAACCGGTACAGATGGCACTGCGACCTCAACTTCTGGCGAAACTGGCAGTACCAGCGTCACAGACGGCAACAGCTCTCAATCCACTGGTGGCTCAACTACAAGCAGCGCTGGCTCTGGAAACTCAAGCTCTTCTGAATCCGGTACTACCAGTGCTACTGATAGCAACAGCTCTCAGCCTACTAGCACTACATCGAGCACTGGTACTGGCAGTGCTGAGTCTCCTACCTCCACCGAAGGGAGTTCGAGCACCACCACGGACAACAATAGCTCACAGTCAACGTCGGATTCAACTACTTCAACTGGCGGTTCAGCTACATCCATTAGTTCTGCGAGCAGCACTGGCAGTAGCACACAGACTTCTACCTCTGACGAGTCCTCTACCACGCGTAGTGAGACCTCCACCTCTTCTATGAGCAGTACAGATAGCACAGCTTCTACCAGTAGCAACACTGATAGCACTGCTACTAGTACTACCAACGGAGGTGAAAACTCCAGCACTACTAGCAGTGGTACAGATAGCACTGGATCTAGCAGTACCGACAACGGATCAACTACCGCCACTACAACTGCTACCACCACCGACAGCGGTAGCTCTAGTGTTACTAGCAGCAATGCTGACAGCACGGGAACTGGTAGCCAGACGACTACTAGTGGAACAACCACATCCAGCTGTCTGCCATCGCTACCAACTGTTTGTGCCTCGACTTTGCCGCAGGCATGCCAGAGCCTAGGAAAGGTCGATGGTCTTGCCCTTGTTCCATTAGTTCCTCTTTGCATCACTGCTCTCGGTGTTTTCGCTGGAGGAAACATTGGCGTGTGTCTGGCCGCCAACATCGGAATCAACACTAGCGGTGCAAAGCTGGTAGCTTGTCTTCAGGCATCCATCGCAGGTGTCTGCATTTCTGACCTCCCCAAGCCGTGTCTTGCAATTGGAACCGGCCCCATCACGCAGCTTACCCAGAATATCATCTCTTGCACTACCGCCCTCGGTCCTTTCGCGATTGGAACTGCTCTCAATTGTCTCCAGCAAACTCTGCAAGACCCATTCAGCATTCTGACATGCCTCAAAAATGCCATCGGACTTCAAGATCCAGCTAAAATCTGCCCTACAAGTGGAAGTTCCACAGCGACTTCTACCAGTGCTTCTACTGGCATCTCCACGAGCTTGCCAACCAGCACCCCTACCAGCACCCTTTCCAGCATCCCGACAAGCAGCTCTACCAGCATCTCAACCAGTATTCCAACCAGTATCCCGACAAGTAGCACAACGAATCCTTGCGTACCAACATCAGTTCCGGTTTGCGCAAAGAGCCTGCCTCAACCATGCTCGGCGCTGGCAGCTGCCAGTGGTCTTGCACTGATACACCTGGTACCGCTGTGCACAGCTTCCCTGGCTGTAGTTGGAACTGCTGATACCGCGGCTTGTCTTTCAGTCGCCATTGGGCTTGGAACCACTGGATCCAGCATTATCTCGTGTCTGCAAAAAGCCTTACCAAAAGTTTGTATCACGAGTCTACCTAAAGCTTGCCTTGATCTCCCTACAACTTCAATCGTGGACCTTCCTGCCAAGGTTGTGTCGTGCACTACCGCTCTTGGCCCGTTCGCCGTGGGTACGGCAGCTCAGTGCCTGCAACAAGCTGTTTCTGACCCCTTGAACATTCTTTCTTGTCTTCGAACTGCCATAGGTTTGGGCGACCTTACTGGTCGATGCTCAACAAGCCAGCTCAGTCAATCAACCGACGGCGGTGCCGGCAGCTCCTCGAGCACAGCAATCACAACCAGCTCTACAATCAGCACGCCAACCTCGACTACGAGTGTTACGGTACCCACTACTTCCAGCAGTTCGGCGGCTACGACATCACCCGCGACCTCAGCTACCACTTCCACAGCCGCAACTTCTAGCTGTGTACCCACCACCACTGGCCCAGCTCCTTCTGCATGCGTGACCGCGCTTCCACAAGCTTGCGCTAGCTTGGGAACGAGAAACGGATTGACTCTTGTGCCTTATTTAGCTGGCTGCATCACAGCCCTTGGTCCGTTCGCCATCGGCAACAGCTTGACATGCTTGTCGACATCTGCCATTGGCTTGAACACAAAGGGCTCAACTATTTTGTCCTGTCTTCTGAATTCGCTGAAGCCACAATGCATCTCAAAGTTGCCCAATTCGTGCACTAAGCTATCGACGGAGACTGGACTCGCCCTCATTCCCGATTTGGCATTATGTGTGACGGCGCTTGGCCCCTTTGCTGTCGGATCAGCTTTGACTTGTCTTGCAACGTCTCAGGTCATCGACTCTACGACCGGTTTGGGTATTGTGACATGTCTAGAGACTGCCTTAGGTCTTCGCACGCCTAGCTCGGACGGTAATGGCGGCAACGGAGGTTGTACGCCTACAAACCCACCCCCAACCTGCAGCGTGATGCTTCCGAGCGCTTGCTCTTCTCTTGGAGCTGTCAAAGGCTTGCAGCTCTTGGTCGAGATTCCATTTTGTGTTACTGCCTTAGGGGTTTTTGGCGTTGGTAATGCAGCTCAGTGTCTTGCTACCAGTGCCATCTCAGTCAGCACCGTCGGCAGTACTATTGTCAACTGCCTCACAACTGCTCTTTCGGCACAGTGCCCCAAGGCACTGCCTCCTGCTTGCACCAATCTTCAAAAGGATCTACTAGCAAATCTGGCAGTTGACATCCCGCTTTGCACTGTGGCGCTTGGTCCATACGCGGCAGGTGATGCTCTGAAGTGCCTGTCTACGAACCCTGTTTCTGGAGCAGACATTGTCACTTGCTTGACGAATGCACTTGGAATCATTGTTTAATTTTTTCCATGAAACTTCTCACCTTTAGTGGTTTATTAGAGTTAATTTAATTTATTATATTCCTTCTTGTCTTGCTTTACTTAAGATCCTGTGGCGATGTGTAAGCCCACCCCTTTCAACCCGGAACTTCCGAATGTAGAAATTGCCGCTTCAGAGTTGGTGCCTCTACAAAATCTGAAAGATATCCTCATGTACAGGAGCTTTTGTTCGATCTACACCTCACCTACAATGAGGAAAGTTATCTCCCCTGTCATACGAAATGCATTATTATGAAATGCAGGATTTCTAAAATGCTAGGCCACGAGTTGTTCTGCCCCTGCCATGAGTAACCATACGACACCTTAACTACCTTAGTGCTGACGTTTATGATTACCACAACCGAATGATGCCACGTAGTATCGCCGAGTGACTGCAGAAGGGGTCAAATAAATAGGCTCAAAAGCCACCGACTGCCACGGTAGAAAATGTTGATTGCGTCTCGTCCCAAGCATACCTCGTAAGCCTCAGGCGCTTTATACTCCCGAAAATGCAGCGAAAAATCCAGTGGATTGTGCCGCTGCTCATGGCAGCCTCTGCCGAGCCGTATGTATGGCCAAATCCCGACACCGATCTTCTGGAGCATATGCTTTATGAGCACAGCGGCTATCATGTGAACTCGCCTGCTTCTTTCGTGGTTCCTTGTGGCAATGTCCCCTTTGGAGCCGGACGTAATGGCCCGGCAGAATGGATCAGAACTGCGTATCATGACATGGCCAATGCTGATGTGGTGGCCGGAACAGGGGGAGTCGATGCTTCCATCGGGTTTGAGCTCGATAGAGATGAGAATCCTGGCAAAGGTTTCAATGAAACACTTTTCAATTTACGCGACTTCATGACTTCAAGAACTTCTATGTCAGACCTAATTGCTATGGGGGCATTGTTTGCCGCAGGGGGGTGCTCCGGAGGAAAGGTTTTGCTCCCATTTCGAGGTGGGCGGATCGACGCCACTGGACCGGGACCGAAGGGTGTTCCGAAGCCAGAGGAAACACTTGATAGCCATGAAGCTGCCTTTGTACGACAAGGATTCAACCAGGAAGAGATGATTGGTCTCGTGGCCTGTGGTCACACTCTTGGAGGAATTCACGGCGTTGACTTTCCTGAAATTGTCGATGTTGTTAATGATACGGTATGATATATTTTACAGTTTATGGATTACTTTTCTATTAACAAACGGTATACAGGCGATCGATGACAACACACAAACTTTCGATACCACAAACGAAGGTGAATCCGCATTTGATAACCGTGTGTAAGTTAGCTTCCCTCCAATTCTCACATATGTAACGGCATTCTTATAAAACTCATTAGAGCAAGCGACTTTGTCTCGAAAATAGGACAAAACCCTCTTGCTTTTGGTCACAATGAAACGACGAGATCCGACGCCCGCATTTTTAATGCAGACGGCGGTGGGTTCATTAAAGCAATGGCCGATTCAAACGAATTTTTCCTGGGAAAATGCCAAGAACTTCTCGAGAGAATGATCAACACGGTCCCAAAAGAAGTTACTCTCGGCAAACCCATAGATATCATCCCAGTCAAACCATCTAGTCTATACGCTACGGTCAGCAGCAGCCCTAGCAAGATGACCGTCAGCGGATTCGTCCGAGTACGTTAGAAATACCTGTCGACCAAAAAAAAAAAAAAATACAAAAAAGGCTAACATTGATATAGCTTATCTCGCGCGAGAATTCATGGGATGCTGATCCAGGCCGTACAGTCAAAATACACCTCCGTCCTCGATCTGGAGCTCAATGCTCCAGCACAACACCTTGCACTGTTGTGGAGGCGACGGAGTTTTCCTGGTCCCGAAGTTTATACCACCAGGGTGGTTATCCATACTTCAAAAAATATAAATTCATGCAGGAAATACCTACAAACCAGGGTATTTCTGCATTTGATGTTGAAGTAGTCGACACAGCGAAAAACGGCACAGTCTCCACCACATTGCACACAAATGGTGGAACAGGGTTCCCTTTTGACGATGCCATTTTGACCCAGAGCCAATTGACATGCAACGGGCAGAGATCTTCAGGAAAGTTTAATTTAACGGTCGCGGTATGTCTTCCTACAACACTCTCAATATAGATTGCCGCGGTTGCTGATCACTTGTCTTCAGGTACGAAACGACGTCAAAATGGAAAAACTCAGCGCAAGCTTCCAACTACCGCAACCTCTCGATGCACTTGTTCCCAGAATAGTATCAAAAACGACCAACCTGAAGAAGCTTGGTAGCGCACGTCATTCCGATTATACACTGTTTCACACGCAGTACCAATTGCCCGTGGGCAGTTATACTCTGACGTTTGATCTGGTGGCTACAAATGCGACCAAGAAAATAACGCGTCTTTTTAATGATGTAACGGAGATTAAAACATGCCCGGGAAGCGATGAATAGTCTACTTGAGGATCGATGGCGCCTTCGCCGAGCGTCAACGCGACTCAATCAAACCGTCGGTCGGCGAGGGAGAGTTGTGTTGTCTCATCCACTTCAAATATCGTGAAGTCAGCCGACTGTTTCCTGGGATAAATAGGCAGATAACTCAAAATAGAAATGGCGCTTTCTTCAGTAACTCGGTACCTTACAGCAGCCTCGTACGCAAACAATTGAGAAGACGGACAAAAGAACACATCGTTGTCTCCTCGCCAGAAGACCCACGGTACCTAGCGGCAACTATGCACGACCTTCCTTTTGTGAAAAGAAAATACTAAAAAATAAATGATACTACATCTTTCCGGTACTATATTTTCTTCTTTTTGATCTGCAGTGTGCTTGCGCTGTCCCGCACAGCTGGAACGGGTGGCGGGGTGTGCCATGGTCAGGCCAGGCACAACGAAGTAGAGATGCATGACGAAGAGGCTGTCTCTTTAACTATTTATGGGGAAACAGTGCTGTCTTCTAAGCACAAAAAGGAAACACGCTGGAAAAGCTCCACGCAGGCCGAGCGTCATACATTTACCTGCAAGAGTTGTTCGTTTTGCGTAGACGATTTCATCTTGGAATGGTACCCGCAACTGATATGTGACGAGGCGTCCGAAGGGACAGACAGTGTCCGACGCACAGTGACGGAAAAGGAGTGTTTTTAAGAAATGAGGAAAAAGAAAATAATTACGGATACTCTAATCAGGTCAATGGGATGGTTGTGGCGTCACAGTCGGTGTTTGTAGGACCGGGCTTCCCCCACACAGATCTTCTGACACAGCGAAGGGATGGCCCAGCCAATGACACATGCCGGTTTGCATCGGGGAGAGTTCTGAAGTTTAACAAATTGATGAGAATGTCAATGGGAAAACAGCGGTTTGGGGTGCCCATTGACGGTCAGCACCTGGAATAAATAGGTAGAGGCGGGGGAAGTCGTTAGCAGTGCATCTGGCTCTGGTGTGGTGTCGATTAAAACAGGTCATTATCCCACTGATAAATGAGGGGTATAGAGGGTAGAAGGAGACAGTAAAAAGTAAGCTGAGAATTTTCCGATCGCATAATGCAATCCCAAAGTCAGCTTAAACATGCATCTACATGTTGCTCGAATTCTGGGACTTTTTTTTGTTTTTCTTCCTGCTAAGTGGACGAAAAAGAAACGCTGCGTCGCAAGATGAGCAGAGCTGGCGACTCTGTCGTGGGCGGACAAGCGGGGTTTTACGGTGGCTGGGAGACTGCATTCATTGTTTCTTTTTTTACGAGGTCTACTGCAAGTTTATGCCCACTCCTTATCCCAATCGACCGGGGTGGGCTTAATTCCTACCAAAAAAAAAGAGACCAGTTAAAAAGAAAAGAGAAGAAAAAACAAATTCGCAGCCTCTTTGGCCACATCATACTGAGATTTGAGATACTTCTGGGCCAAACTTTACAGGTACCAATAGTCACGGCTAGGGGTACCACCTCGAGAGCGCGCCACTACATTGTGCCGACGGACAACAGCCCACTCTCGCAAGTATTGGGCTGGCATTGGCAAGCATTTTACAGGAAATCCTGATATGCACCCCCAAATATATTAATTGATCCCAGTCACCGCCGAAGAAGCAGCCGATATGCAGCACGGCGGCGGCGGCAAGTTGGCATTGCCCGCAGGAATTTCGCACACCTCCCCGTGCCTCTTACACATTATTTGCTCACATGACAGACATGTATGTATGCAGGAGTATATTTCATTTATGATGAGGCGGATGTGGCGTTTTACCAGGCACCCTTGGGCCGCCCGCCGCTTTCGCCTTGTCTGTGCTATCACATCGCGGGTTGATCCCCGCCGCCAATGCCATAGCGGATACATCTAGGGTTAATATTGGCACAGTCAACGTGCATAACCTTGAAAGAGAGAAGAGAGGCTATCAGTCGAGCGGCACAGCACAGGCAAGAGCAGCCCGCATTATCTTGGCTCACGTAGTCCGGACCAGATATCTGGGGCATGGCTACAGACACCATCTGGACCAATGGATTGACATACAAGAATGGCTAGAGGACATACTGCTTCGATGAAAAGACGTCGGGCTCTGTAGCCAAAGCAGCCGTCCACAAGAAGGAGCGCTAATGCCGGTCGGGCAGGAAATAATAATCCTGATTCGTCAATTATGAGGTGTGTGGCACAATTTTCGACGGCCAGCCTTTGGCATATTGGAAATCAATTTGAGGCCATCTAATTGAATCTAATTGATACTGCTTGTGGTAGAGAGTAAGGGATACATTGAGACTCTAAGGTATTTATTATTGCAATAGAGGCACCATTCTACCCCAATTATTTAAATATTTACACAATTTTGATTAGCAGTTGCTAGCGTGTTTTCCTTTGGGTGTGGCTTCCCAAAATGGATGACCCTTTCTTGGAGCTATCATAGATGAGGCTCGCAACACTTCACCTTGCTTCCGAAGCAGAGTGAGGGAAGCCGTGGCCAGCTCCTTTACATTTACTTACTCCGCCTTCTGACAGAATCATGTGTCAGCAAGCCTGCTGGTAGGATCAAGCTGCATGAGGAATGCTTTGGTCGCTTTAGCCCTGTTTTCTTTTTTCTTTTTTTGGTTCCCCTTTGAAGATACCTGGTGAAGCAAACCGATTCTGCCGGACGAATCGTCTCAACAGGTGGTGCATCGATCAGTGCACAGTCTGGAGGCTGCTTCTTATGGCTTCATGATCTCCGATTTTTAGTTAAAGCTAATAGATTGCAAACTTTATGCAATCTGCTTATGATAAATCCAGCGACT
The DNA here is from genome assembly GCA_002796755.1 of Paracorniculantispora psalliotae. NCBI lineage: Eukaryota > Fungi > Ascomycota > Sordariomycetes > Hypocreales > Cordycipitaceae > Paracorniculantispora > Paracorniculantispora psalliotae. The sequence continues at coordinate 1,040,710 of PHFE01000093.1, forward strand.
ACACATGGAGATGCTCTCAGATTATTCGAAGAGAGGCGCACCGAGTCCTTCTTTTTCTGACCAAAAACTTGCATTTGACCAGATTTTAGCATTTATTTTCACGTTTCAAATACTTTGTTTTTATTACAGCTCATTCTTCTTCATCAGATCTATACTCCCGAAGCTTGGACCGTAGACTCAGAGAGCATGTTCTACAGAGTAAGTTGTCCCAATTCGACGTCTACGTTACCTACATGTGCTAAATGCGTCAGAGCCACAATGACAAAAAAGACAAAAAGTACTTACTTCATTTACAGTTCTGATTGTTGGAAGGGGTTGATATGATGCAATTACTGTATCACAGAGACATTCAGATGGGAATGGCGTATCGGCCTAGCGAGACACTACAGCCAGCTGAATTCTTCACACTCTGATGTAATTGCCACAGACGTTGTATAACAGGATAGCAGTCTTTGGTCCAGCTTGAATAGGAGCTTGCGCAGGCTTTTAATAGCGATGTATTTAAGCAAGTTGGCATGTGATGGCTGCAGTTGTACCAATGCGACAACCACTGGGCATTTGTATTGTCTACGAAATTAGTCATTATTTGGATTATAAAGGATTAGAATATGAGCATTCTAGTCCGCTATCCTGATACTATTTCCTGGATTTATTTAAAGTGAAAAGTTGTAAACAATCTTTTAGGGAATTGATGGCGAGTGTCGGTAACGCTCGCTATCGGGAAGATAGAATATTAATCGCTCCGCTCCGCAATACAGTTCGGTAATGGCGTTAATTACTAGTAAAGATATGGATCATATCATTTCAAAGCACTTATTATCTCCTGTTATTCAAGTGGGCGAGTCCTTGTATGGTGGGCGCCACGCTTGCGGTGAAGCTGGGGATAGTGGAGGGGGGAGGCGACATGTGACATGCTGCACTGAAACTCTCAGCCTAGAATCAATGAAATTGGATGACGCACACCCTTCCAACGGCTACACGTCTTTCCGAGAAACGCAGCCCACTTTCATGACTGCCACTAGCCCAAGGCACTGCCAGAGGCGGAGATTGCCGAGCGCCATACTGTGTCAGGTGAGACCCTCCTTCAAGCCGCGTTCAAATCTCTATTGCCACGAAACTCCAAATTGAGGTATAACGGCAGCTACCCTATAAACAGGAAAACAAGAATACTTCGATTTGCTATTAGCCTAACACCACTACTAAATATGGTTTCGCTCGTTGGAATCATTTGTCAACGGGTGACCAATCTTGGTGTGGATCTTGTTATCCACGATCAATCCGCATGCACGATGCATGGTACCGCAAAAGACGACAAATTCGAACTTTTTCAACTGTGTTTCCTCGCCTGGCCGCCCCTCCGCAGGTTCCATACTCAAAGTCTCGTCGAGACCGTCGAGGACTCGAGGCGCGTCCTGTGGGCCGATGGCCAGTTATTATCCCTGTATTTGCTGCCAAGGGACTGGACGGCAAGGTGTTGGTACCACATAAATCTACCATAAGCCCTGTCGGAACTGATTCGCCCGCTCACTGATGCGCTGGAGTCGATTCCGATATCTTTGCATGATCGACACACCCGTCACTGTGCTCCAGGAGATAAATCCTTGACCTACTCCATGAAAGCAGAAAACATCGCATGCACTAAACCCATGCGCACGCGGCAAGAGCAACTAAAGAATAACAGAGTGTATCATTCATTTTCCTTCAAAAAGGATCTCTTTGTCGTGTCTCTGTTCAACGTCAATATTAGCGAAAAACTACTGATAAAGAAGGAGAGTGCTCGGCAAGGTGGCCTTGGCAGGATTCATTCCGCTAGCGCACGCTTGATATCTGCGGCACATGTGATAATTACTTCCTTTCTGCTTCATGATTCAATAATACAGAGGCTAACTAAAATGAGCTAGCTTAGTCCAGAAGAACCCGAAACATGTTTCTCAGAAAGAAACAGCTGGTGGTGCCATCCAAGATCCTTGATCCTTCCCATCATAACCCTACGATACACACTAGCATACATTCCACTCCATCTAAAGGCGGAAAGCGAAGGCCATATTATATAACGAGAAGAAGAGTGACTCTATTTTCTTGCGACTACGAATGCGCCTTTATTCCGTACTGGGGTCTTAACGGCAGACTACTGGTATCGAGATGAGAAAGAAGGGCCGGGGCCAGCTGAATCCACCATGAGTTTGGGTGTGGCAATTCCCGACTCCCCTGCCATAATTGTGGACTGGAATTACGAGTCAAGCTACACGGGGAATTTCATGCCCTCTTCCAGGGGGATATCAAATCAAGTATCAAAAATTGCGGTTGGTTACTCAGGTAGGCGAATAGATAAATTGTGGTGATTTACTCCAACTACCAGATTAAACTTTAAAAGAAATACTTGAGATGGCGCGCAAAACAGTGGCAAACTTGTTGATCAACCATTAAACAGTACTGTAATTCTTTATTAAAGCTGGAAACTTGTAGTTCGCGATCGTTTTCTCGCTCGGGGCTGGTTCAGAAAGCAACTGTATCCGCCCCCCTGACAGCCCCTGGCGATGGCCAGTCACATGTGGTCAGGTGGAAATGCGTGTCTTGAACGAGGGGATCAACTCTTCTCCACTGTAGCTCCATGATGAAAATTCTCACCTTGTAGGGCAGTTTGGCGGAGAATCGGCAGGAATTAAAAACGGCACACCAGGAAATACCGAGGCAAGACTCTTCGTAAAGATCAATCGGAAGAGGGGAAGTGAGACCTGGCTCACGCTGGGCGGCACTAGTGGACCACTAGAACGAAAGCGGTGCACTCTGTGCAACGGTTTCCATAATGCGAGGCCAGTTGAAGAGGGGCTTCCCATAACAACGGTAACCGCGCTGGGAAATGCCACTGTCAAGGCTGGCGATGGCCGGCAGTTCAGTGCGACTGACCCGCCATCAACGGGAGCTTGACTCATGTGTCTGAGACGGAAACCGACGAGGCTAATCCATAATCGGGTTTATAATAACATAAATAAAAATATTTAGAGGGCAGCTGTCAAAGGTACGATTCGTTGCCAGTTCTGTCATTGAGTGTCGTAATATTCTATCTCGAAATGTGGTCGGCGATTTATTGAAGGGGTAATTGCATTAAAGGACAACAAGAACAAGATGCCAGCGCGCCTATAGAAGACCGTTTGGCGCTCGTACGCCGCAGATTGCTTGCGGCAACCTGAACTATAATGAAGGTACTATATGCACAGCTGCAACCCATTGACCCGCTGGAACGCTGGGCTGCCCTTTAAAATGCATGGTGATGGCCGTTAGCGCTAGGCACTTTGCCAGATTGGTGTGAGATAGATAACGGCAGGCGTCCGAGGAGACGATTGTGGAAAAGAAATACTGCCAACCGTAATACGCTACATGTTTAGCTTAGAAGATAATGTGGTCTAGCCAGGTAGTATCTCCAAATTCCAAGCATTGGCTGTAGCATCAGTACATGAGCCATGGCCACAGTAGAAGGTAGATGTTGCCACAAATCGCGGCAGCTAAGACAAGTAGATAATATATAACAGTTGGGTGTGGACTAATTATACATTATAAACGTATATCATTCTAATTTAACCAGACTATTAAAGCTGTATATTATAAGACTTCCTCTGAATAGAGGCGGTTACGTAGTTGTTAAACGGATTACGGACTCAAACAGCGACGCTATTTACAGAAAAGAGGCACCTCAGAAACAGACTATCAGGGTTAGGAATCCATGTATCGGATACAAGTAGAGGTACTTCTTAATTCACCTTTCGAAGTACCTCGTCGCGATTCCACCAGCCAGGATAGCTTCACACCCTCCATACCCAAAATTAGTACTGTTAGAATGAGGAGTTAAAACGGCCACAGCTCTGAGCACGCCATGTTCGAAAATGGAAATGTCGCCGAGCAGGTCCATTCCACCTCGTGGTATGCATGCCGATAAATGACACCTGCGTCGCCTTTACGGACGATGCACCAGGCCAGCGCGGCTTGAAGAGACGCTAGACCCTGACCGCCATGTGCTGACCCCAGTTTCCATGTCGCAGAAATACACACAGACAATATGCAACGCTGCGAATTCTTCTAGGTAAAGCTGACAACTGAAATATACACGTGGCGAACAATGATCTACGGCTACTGATTCATACATCAAAACCTAGGATGAAGAGTACTGAACGTTAGCTGACACCGCGTCATTTCGCCCGCATATTGTCTGTTTCAAAATAATAATATCGGGTTTCTCCTTCTCAGGCCAAGTCAACGGCATTGTTGTTAAGATCTACCATACACATTACCCCGCAAGGCACGGATCACGATCAGGCTCTTGCGGTGCGGCGAAATTATCGCAGGAACCATGAAGCTCGGGCCAGGCCGCAACAGCACTAACAATTGGCAATGCCCGAAGCATCGAGCTACTCCAAAATATCAATTTTATCTCTACGGCCGGGGAATGTCACTCCGAGATGCTGCTTTTCGGGAGGCTGCGGCGACTCCACTTCGATTTAAACGATAGCCCTCCTTTACCTGAAAAGCCAAGTAAATCGCAGCTTTCTCTTGTAGTCCTTGGAATAATTGCGTGCTGAGACATGTTTCTAGTCAAAAAAAGGACAAAATGGCTAAACGTATTGCCGGCTTCATACTTGGCGACATTCCTGGAACATATTATAGACCAAGTTCTTAATGGCAGCTTTAATGCCATGCGTGCCCGAGGTCTTTTCTATTGCTGTGTTATTTATTTGTCTTTCTAACTACTGTATTAGCTTAAAGAAAGGCTGAAGTTCTTATCCTGAAACGTGGCGGGCGAGGATAGCTTGGTAGACAGAGGAACCGAGAGAAAGATCACTTTGTTTCACACCCCCTCCCCCCCATCAAGCGGAATACAATCCCAAATGGGACATATGTAATGCACGTGAGTGCAAAATCTTCTTTGGCTGTATCGCTGTATTGCTAGCTCATCTTTCAAGGCCAGCATCACCTTTCCACTAGATGGGCACATGGGGTTCTAGCGCCTTCTGGTAACACGTCCCAGCGACGCCACAACATGACAGCTCGCTACACCAGTGAAGACTGACTCTCTTTTTGACCACAACAGAACATGACCAGGCCCCTGGTTTGCAGCCCCATCGAACTAACACTGACTAGCAGCTTCAAGCTTGGCCGAGTCAGGACCATGGCTTGCACTAAAGGTGCCGCCAGTGCGCCATTCCCCGCAGTTAGCTGTTGATGGTGACACAGTGAAGTGCGTCAGGGGAGGTTGGCACTAGCTCATGCAAGGCCATCGAAACAATTGAAGAGGTGTTCAACACCTCGACTGTCTTCCTGTTAGAAGGTAGTGCAACGCTCGCGCCAGAATATTTGTATATGTGCGTTCGTTGATGCAGCGAGCCAAGCCACGGTGGATTGAGCACTCCCCTTGACATAACAGATCCATAGCAAAATGCGCCGCAAATTACGGCGTGCCGAAATGCCGATATTTCTCGAACCACAAAATTGAACGGAAATGGGAAAGCATGCAAAGCCGGTTTTGACGAAGAACAATACTAGAATACCTGCAAGCCAATATCAAAATGCTGCTTTTATACTAGCCTATCAAATGTATATAGCTAAGCAATAGGCTTAGGTGTATAATTAAATATGCCTTATTACAATGCGCCGTTCATTTACCGCCTGATGGATAACTGGGTGCAGCCTATTAGACTTGACAGTAACTATGAATGCCAGGCTCGCTCGGTGTCGGTAACCGAGCCGCCCTCGACTACTGCAAGCCATGAAACACGGCTGGAAAATGGCAGCAGCTCAAAAAAGAGATCAAAATGCGGTGCTGGCAGCAGCCTTGCTACCTTCGCAACAGATACGAAATGGAGTGCGATGTGGGCTGATGCGAAGCATCGAAGCACCTTGCTGAGCGCGGCTAAGTTACTCGTTGACGTATCTTGGTCCACGCTCGTGTTCGCGTCATGCAAGAACCTGACTCTTTCACATTATTTGCAATTTGAAATTTTCGCAAAGCAAGGCTCATCTTGAACCAGGGTCAGTTGACAGCTGGCTAAAAAAAATGGCGACCATGAGTCGTTACCAAGCCGTGGCGGCCGGGGTAGCTGCAAAACAAAGTATGGGTTTAGAACTATATCTATCATCCTAATATCGTACAAAGTCGCAGAAATATATTTATATACAATTATCATACCCATGCTATAGGTGCGCAAAGTTATTTCACATAATTTGAAAGGACGGCTGCAAGTAGATTGATAAAGCTATATCAGTAGGGCATAACAAATCGGAACTTTGCTCCGCCGGTGACAAACCCACAATGGCGCCGCAGTGGAACGAGGCATGGCACGCTGTGGATGTCGACATTTTTGCCTGGAATTGCTTGTGGTGACAAATATCAGGACTCGGGTGGCAGGAACTCTTAGTCCGACTAAATAATAGCTAGTCGATCCCCCGTATTTTTAAGGCATTTCTGCTCAGCCATTTCTATAACGACTCTGTCGTTTGACTCGTGCGATAGTAATGGCCCACAGTATCTGGGCAACGCATCCCTGCTGCTCGGCATTACATCGTAATTCGTTGACGAACCTAGCCTGAGCGCCGTCCGACGTTTGTGAATATGAGTACTAGACCGAAACAGAGGCACGTTTTTCCAAGTTAGCCGCAAAGCGACGACTCGTAGTGCAGCAACCACTAGGCTCAAAATAATTGTGTATGCCATCAAACATGTCGAAGACACCAATGGGTGCCATTTGCCAGAAGTAAATAAATACGGTACTATAGAAGCATCTCATCTATCCTGCTGATTCTTCGTGTATATTTATTTATTTATTTATTTATTTATTTATCTTATCTTTTATCCATCCGGCAGCTCTTCAAGCATACCGGTGCATGAGGGGGTATATCTGATTGGCGTTCTGACAATGGCCTGGTCAATATAGGAGGCATGACAAGCGGCACTTTTCCAGGATCGACCCGAGGACGTGGGTCGTGCATTCAGTTGCGTGACATGATGCTCCTGACCGTATATGGAAATTACTGTTATAAGCTCGTATAAAATATCGCGCATTCGATAGGGGCCTAGCAAAAGCCTGGAGTCTTAGGATTATCCCGGAAAGGGCATTCTTACTCCTGAAAGGGTATTTCACAATTCCATGACTGAGCGGGCGTAGTTGAAATTGATGTAAACGTCACGATTTGACGGGAATGAAATCGCCAGGACTGCCAGTGCCATCGGAGGGTGCGCCAAGTAACAACCGATAAGGTGTTGAGTTAGCCGACGCGGGGTCCAGCTTTACTCCATCACTACTTCATATCCTTGCCTGCAACAGTAAGAGAAATGATTGCATGGGAACAGAGGCTTCTATGCATTAATGACCAATTGGTACTGTTTATCACTGAGCTATGATGCGCTGATAGCGAAATGCCTGCAATCCAGAGTGGTAGCCGTGAAATCATGACTAGTAAGGCATCAGTAATAAATGCAGTCTTAATATATACGAAATTTTTTACCTGATAGTATAATTAAGATAAAGAGTTTCTTAATTTAATTTACTTTCTAAAGTGAATGATTAGTTTGAAAGACTGGAGCGCTAGGATGAAGCTATTAGCTGTGTGGTGTATATTTTGTATTTTGGAAGGGTAGCTGGCACCTTGAATCATCTGCGCCGCTGCGAAGCTATTGAAAATCGGTGGTATCCCTCTAATATAAGGCTACAAGCGATCTAAACTACTTAAATTATCAAATTGTGTTCATTTCTTTTATTTCTCGAATCCTTTTATATACTTAATATAATGTAAAAATGCGCGCCGAACAGCGGTGCACATAAACCTACCTCCTCGACCTGTCGTGGCGACCGACTGCTGAGGCTTATTTGGTTACTTAATGTACTCGGTCCCTGTGTGTGGTTGTGCTGGGCAGCTGCGGAAGATACAGATGGCACATTTTGCATGAACAAAAACCCAACAGATTATCCTGTTCGCAGTCGGCAGATCTCATCAGCATGATGATTTTCCGACCAGACCTGTGTCAAGCGGCTCAGTGAGTCTTGCCATGTAAAGAAGGGTCGTGGGACGATTTCATTGGCCAGGTGTTTATTTAGCTCCTATTCCGCCTCTTGGCTGTCTCTGCCGTCCACAAATTGGCCCCTGGCCACTCATCGGCAGTCGGCCAGCAACACACTTTACTGGCGCACTCCCTGTAATAATTGCCCCAAGAACTGGAAACAGGGGCGTCTTGCTTTCCCAGAGGAGGATTGGCAGCTGCGACCATAGCATTGGCTAGCGTGCGTGAGCCAATTTCGTTCCATTTTGCTGCACAAGCGAGCGACGCCACAGTCGCATCCGTCGTGATTCCGTAATTTGTGAACACTGAACCCCGGCATGTCTCAGCAACGGCCATTCGCTAGGGTAATTCTGTCCTGTCAAATGAGAAGGGCATTGGCGAGACATTCAAAGAGAGACATGCATCATAAATAAATGGGACAGGACGGATGAGCCTAGGCACAACTCTGCCAGGCTTTCACGTGCCGATACCGTAGCTGTGAGGTTATCCTCCTCAAGAAACTCAAGCGTACGATCGCCTTGTTGCCACGATGAGGCTCTAACGACGGTGAGATGGATAGGGTTCGCCTTCATGCAAACTTTAACTTGTATAGCCGCCGTGCGGACTTCGCTCGCAACGCAGTTCGGTCGCCTCTGGCGCCGGTCTTGTACTCTCAGTCGTTGACTGCGTGGTTACCGTTCAGCAGTCTTGTGTTTTCCTGCTAACCTTAGAAGAGAAATAATTTCCATGAGTGGCCCAGGTTCTACTGACTGGACTGGCACGCCCCTAGCTCTCCACGCCGCACGCTATGCTGCTTTCTGTAGTTAGCTGGCCAGATCCCCTACTAGTGCGCCTCTCTCAGAATGCGTTCCAGCAAACTCAATTTGTCCGATCCGTAAAAAATGATGTGCTTGGCTACACGTTTACCGTTCTGAGGCCTTTATCTGACGGGGCAGACCGGAATGGCGAGTAATGCTTTTGATTAAGCTACATCACATCTTTTTTAGCGCCATTTGAGCGGGACATTTTCTCCTCGAGATGCATTCAATGCTCCGGAGGTTTGAATGCCAAGTAAATGAAGACTGCGTTTAGACGGTCCGTTGACATTGGATGCCTAAATTCTTTGCGCGAGCGCCCTCGTGGTGCGGCGCAGCCACGCCGGTATTTGGTGAGCGCAGCCCGCCTGTCATTGGGGCGGTGACGGGCTCATTTAAACAGTACAGCTTGATCCAATGAGGACCATGTTGTTTCGATGACAGAACAGAAAAATCGATACAGTGGTTCCGTCTTAAGGGCAGTGCTATTCGGGCCCGGAGATGATTTCTCGTCACTGAGGAAGCGGTTTCCTGCCTTTTCATTCTTTTCCTTTGCAATCGCAACCGACACGTAATCGGAGGGGAGATCTCACTTCCAGCGTCCTAACTTATCGGACGGCGATCTATCCTATGCAACATGCAGATTGATCCTAGCCTGTTCAAGAATGAAGCGGTCTCCAAATGACATATTGTTAGCAGCCTCTCACCCTCAGTATTCAAGAGCGTGTATCAGGTGGCAAACTAACCGCAGGTAAAATTGAGCCGCGAGGGTTGGCTCGATCTTCCATGGGCTGAGAGAAGGAAACAACGAAAGCCGGTCGCAGTAGCAAGAAATATCGGACCACCGCCATCACAGATGAAACTTTTATGATTGAAAGTGACGCCGTTCAATCTCAAGGATGAAAAAAAATTGATGTTTGAAAACATGGTAGGCTTACGCAGAACTGGCTGTAACGAGAGGTGTCAGATGGCAGTTATTCTGACGGATCAAAAGACCATTTCGAAAGTATATACACCGTCTGAACCAGTCATAATACGAGCACAGTCGTCACAGAGCGGATTAAAGATGCGATTTTCTACCGCTCAGTGGCCGATATCGATGCGAATAATGCCCACCGAAACTAGAAGGTCGGTTCTGTTGCCACACGAAAACTCGAAGCCATGCTTTTAGGTATCACCGGCACACTAGCTATTATGTGCAAATCCGCTTCTCGGCTTGCTCCCATGTCGTCTGTAAAGAAATTAGATGCTTCACTTTGGCCAATTCCGTCATGAAATGATAGATCACTCTACTCTATTTGCCAGAAGCCAGGCTTATATCTGCAAGAAATGCCACTGGTGTGAACTAAATTGGGGATATGTGATGGGGGTGAGGGGCCATCACACCACTGATGTGACGCTTCCCGACTCCCGCGATTTGCAACCCCCCAATTTAAGGACGTACATCGCAGGCTGGCCGCGGACGGCTGCTGATCCACAGCGGATGATGGGTGAAGAAGACATTGCATGATGGCATACTGCTCGAGTGGAAACCAGGAACATGCACTGCACGACCCTAATGAGCAAAACGCGCCCCATTCTGAATTTTGTTGTAGTCGCGAAAAGATGAAGTTCGTGATGCCTACCGCCTTGCAATGAACATGGAAACAGCGTACTTTCGGTCGCAAACTCGAGAGTCGATAGAAGAGGCGATCAAAAGGGCCAAGGCTGCACTACACGTTGGTCGACCAAAGGGACAGAAAGACCATTATTAGAGCGAGGTGACTGCCGACTTCGTGAGTGACTAGAAAGCCTAGTTAGTTGCATGCGACCGCAGACGGCATGTCTGGGTATCGGCCACCTGCCGTAAGAATATTTTGCCTTGACAGCGCGCCTGTCGTCTTTCGTTCGGATACTTTCTTTGCCAAACATTTTCCTTTGACCTTGTTCTAGGCACAGGTCGGTGAGTTAGTGTCTGATGGCATTCGATGCACAGCGGAGCCGTCGCACAGCCGTCCGGAGACGTTTTGCTGAAATTGTGCCAGCGCCGAGAATGCCTCTAGAATGGCTATTTTATTAAATAATAAATACCAATTCAAGTCTTTAAACTTTGATCTCAAGGACGCTGAAAAAATATCGCCAACGAGCCAGTGGACTTCCAGGCCTGCGCCTCGGAACCTTGTTTTTTTTTTGTGCAGATTGTTTCATGTCACCGCTCCGGTGTAGAAATTAACGCAGATTCGCACAGGCGACTATGCACGCGCAAAAGTCAAAGAATTGTTCCATTTTTATTGATTCTTGATTGACATCATCGTTTTTTTTGTGCCGTGGCTCGCTTGTCTAAAAAAAAGATACTTTGAAACAATGTGGCTATGATGGGGATGTTCCACAGCATTGACAGACGAACCGATTTGGCACTGACTTCGGAAACTTTTTTTTCTTCCCGCAGCCCAGCGCGCCGTAGTAGTGGGGTCTCGCCATCCCATTTTTTATCTCGTTGGGCTGCAGCGCGAAGCGTTGTGAAACAAGATGAGCCCCCTTGCTCGTGGTTCAGCTTCAGGTTACTGTTCTTTTTTTAACAGCAATAAAGCAAAGCGCAAAACGAGAGACAGCTGAAATCGTATGATTTGCGAGGCCATGCAGATGATTAACCGTATTCATTCTTCGCAAGACTGGACTGAATGTCTTTGGGCTGAACTGCAGCAGCTCCCGCCCGCATAACCATTCGCACATTGGTACGCCTTGATAATATTCATAATACCATTCACATGGGAAAGAGCTTCTCCAGAACTTTATTGCTATACGCCCGGGAACGGCATTGCATCTGATCACACTGTCACGGGAAGTGAATTATATGCTGGTAACAGGATATTGATGCCATCCATCCCCTTCGACCGCCTCTCAACCCCCTGTCTCAGCTCTGCAGCTATGATTGTGTACAGAACCTAGCAAAGCCTGGAAGGCCAGCAGCTAATGTGCCCCCACCGAAATGGCTCCTCGCCTCTGACTTCTGCTTGTCAAACTGAGGATTGCCCGCTTACGAGCGCAACAAAATTGAGTCTGCGCTAGCAATGCTAACTATAACCTGCTTTCACTATCATCAAGCTCGCCCAGTTAGTAGAAAACATCGCGAGTAGCTGGGAACTTTAAATTTGTCGGCATCACCGTGGCCACCGCACCCATTGCTGCATATCCTTGCTCGGACCCTTTTTTTTTTAATTGTGCCCATCTGATCCTTGGTGACAGGTGCGCAGAGATGTGCCACTTGGATCGTAGCTCTTTGGCCGTTGCCCCTGGAAGTCTAAAATAAGCCAATCAAGGATCAAAAATCGACTTATACAATGCCATTAATTTATTCATGATCTCCATAGGATTAACCTCGCTTCCTGAGTCGCCATTGTTTCTCTTATGCCGAACTTGTCCATAAACCAGCATCATGCGTGTGCATGCGCCAAGCCGCCGGCAGTGCCATTTCTCGCAGCCGTGAGACACTCCCCAACGGCCCTGATTCAGTCACCTGCCGGATTGCCCCGCTTCTGGCGTTGCTGCTGCCCGCTCCGCTCGTAGCCACTGTTTGCTCGCGGATCTTTCTGTCCAGAATCATTGCCTGTTGCGCTCATTTCCCGAGTTGTTGCGGACCGATTGGTTCATCAACGTGGTACATCATTTCTCTGTTTTCATGCTAACGAGACCCCAATCGTTACATCGCAACGCGAGTCACGTTCGACTGCAAGGCAGAAGGAAATGGGGAACAAAGCATGCCATAAATCGTCACCAAGTGATCCTGGACTTTCTTCTTCGTTGTTCGCTCCATCCTTCACCACAGGATAGGCACGTGGGCCCCAGCGTAGTTTCACTCCCATAATGAGAACAGACAATTCTGTTTCATGCTAAGCATTATGGCGACCTATTTGGTAGAACGCCCTTTTAACCGGGTAACTTCAGTTTAAACCTTTTCATGCCAAAGCGAATGGGGCATGAACGGCCCATTCCCTTGCTATCATGGAGAACCGCAATGGGTCCAGCCCGCGCCATGTTCCTGCCGGCCATGGACACATCCGCAAATCATTTTTTCGGGCTTCCAAGGGCTAAAACTCCCTGGCCAACAGACGAGACGGAGTAAAGAAAGTTTCGCAAAAGAGTTCCGTGACATTGTTTTCTCGTCATAGAAATTGTTCCCTTGATACTCTTATTCTGTTGCGAGTGTCTTGATTTTAGTCGAGCCAAGAGTCTCCGATGGAGATCACGGGCGCGGGCCAAGCACCTCGGCCCTGAAGGAGTGGTTCTTGGACCAGCATGGGGTATCCCGGCAGCCTGGGAGTCCGTCTGGGACAGTGACAGATCCAAGAACCGGCGGAGCAATCTCAATTTCGTTTATAGATATTCTCATTTTTCAATTCTCATATCTTGTCTTCTGCTTTTTTTGAACCCGCTGAAACAGCTATCGCAACTATGCCTTGGCTGTGGCGGATGGCAAGTCGCCCACACTACGGAGGCAGCCTTTCATCTTCCTGAGACGCTTCTCAGCTCTCCATGCATCGGATGTGCGTCGAATGTGCGTGGAAAAGAAACTTTGACATTATGTTTAGTCTCTTCAGCTTTGATATGCCCTCTCCGGTGAATTCAGAGTTTGTGATCCGGTGCATTGTCGAAAGCAAATATGCGAACAATGGGATCAGCTGGAGTGGGAGGGACGGCTGGCCTTGCCGTGATGAAGGGCGCGTGCGTGTTACAGGTTGGCCAAAATTTGAAGGCGGGAGCGGCGCGTGCCAACCCGTACTGGGACGAGTCAGTGCCAGTCAAGAACGCCAGACTGGCCTGGGACCTGGCTAAGAAAGCCTGCTGCTACCTTTCTGCTCGTAGCCTCCGAACTCTATTGGTGAGTGGTTCCATTATGGCCACGAGGCTGAGCAGGGGCTGCTCTGTTGCGCGAACAGACATCAGCCATCCGTTAAATTATGTCAGTAACAAATAAATTAGTGCCTTGTCGATTTTTTCTTTCTGCATTGTTCATAATTTCCGTCCCTTGTTCTGGTCGCACGGCCATTTCAGCGAAGCGGCGAGGGTAGAACAGAAAAAGTCTAATGCATCGCAGGCTGGGATGGAGATAGCGAGTGGAAGCCGGAAAGATTTCCAGGTTGCTTCCGATAAATTGATTACCATGTTTAGAAACATGCCCAAACGCACAAACCACACCCCGAGCTGTCCCCATATGATGCCCACAGGAAATGAAATCGTGCTTCTTATTGGCTTTGTTAATGAGATATTTTTAAAGATTTGCACCCTGTTTCCCAACATATGCAGCGAACCTGGTAATAGCACAGTAGCAGTGCGCTGAAGGGGTATAAGCACTATCGTGCCACGATAATCCCGGGAAAGGCCGCAATGAGCGCGGTATCGAAATTAGCATGCAGCAAGCAACTATTGGAGAATTAGCATTTGATGTAAAGCTGACGATACAGCAACCACGACGCAACCCGAGATGATGAGTTTGTTCAGCAGACACCGCAACACTGATATCATCATCCTACTCGCCCCATTCGGCCCGTATTGCGGGTGTGCGGCTGAATGGAGTGGATGCGAGGCAGCCTTCTGCTGCACTGCTTGAGCTTATTTTGTTGTTTCTGCGTGGGATCGTGTTTCTGGCGACCAATTTGCGGATTCTCCAGTGTTCAATTGCTTGGCTCCGTCTCCGCCATCGGACACGAATGGCTGACAGAGAAAGCATGGCTGTGCGGTCTCTATTTGCACAATCTAGCATCTTGATGCCAGAAATATAATTGAATTTCAATTATACAAGCGAAACAAAAACTATTTGCGGAGGTGCGTAGATATTTCGGAATGCATGTAGTTGAACACAGCTCAGGTCACACTAAATATGCTCGCCACATTTTGACACAGGCAGAACAAGCTGAATGTCTTTAGAGTTTGCGCTGAACTGTCTGGCCCTTGCGGTGCGAGTTTCTCGTCCTGGGGCTGGTAATGCGCCACCATATCGTGAAGTGGGTGAAATATCAGTGCGGGAGAGCATGGTACTTCGTGCCTATCTGGGCAACCAAAAAGTATAGCGGGAGCCAAAAAGCTTCTGATCGTCAGTGCTGCCAAGCGGTGATGGACAACACGAGAAACGTGACAAGGAAACCTTGTAGCGACAAGGAAGACTAGCGCGGTATTTCATGTTTGCATCTTTTTTTTTTTTTTTTTTTTTTTTTT
>PHFE01000093.1:1056272-1163075 GCA_002796755.1 Paracorniculantispora psalliotae
GACTCGAGACGGACTCGTTCACAACATGAACCTTGGGGAGACGAAGTGCCAACACGGCCAGCCTCAGGAGCACAACGCTCGCTCTCCACAGGTCGCTGAGGTCGGGATGCTGAAATCAAGAGCGCACATGCTGTTTTGGGCTTCACGCCACGATTCTCATTCCCAAACTCTACACGTCCAACTTTATGCAGTAGAATGGAGAGAGAGCACGGTGATGAGCGCAAAGGCTGATCGTGGCCATGCGTCGAAATCTGCAGCTCTATGGCGCGTCCACACACACTCACACACACGCATAGAACCCTTGTCTGTGGCTCTGACTCCGCCCGCTGTTGGCCTTGCTCGCGGTAGCAATGCGGCTTTCTCAAAGGCTATTTTCGATTGTAAAAGGCATTGCATCAAGAGCTGAAATTGCCGTCAAGACCGTCCGTCATGCGGCCGCTAGTTGAGAAGTGTGCATTGCTGGGCATTCACATGCGTCGCGCAGGTGCAACGGCTGTCGTTCAGTCCGGGGAGACGGCGGCCCTCGCACGTTACCGATTCCTATTCCAGCGTGGCATCGCCGGCGAGGCTAGTTAGCCACGGGCACTCCATCGGCAAGTAATAGCAGGCAAGGTTTTGGGCTATGCTGGTCTGGGCATCGCGGGCGTTCTGGGGCGGGGAGAGGACTGCTGGATTGAGCCAGCAGCGAAGCCCTAAAAGGGAATAGCCCCACGGTATCTCTTGTGCATGACGATTTTATGGCGCTAGTAAGATGTCAGTGCCCTCTTTTAGTGCGGATTTGCCGGTTTGGAGCAACCGACAGCGCGCCGCCTAGATAACGGAGGAAGCCGAGAAGAACATGAGAGGGAACGAGGACTAGTTTGCAGTTATCGGGTCCCTCTTTTTACGAGAGAGTCAGGAAATATGCCAAGATTCCTGCATGAAGAAAAAGCCAAGGCTGGCAGTGAGGTGGCTTTAGTGAAGAAATGCATAAATATAGCAACAGGTGTCAAGGACGGGCTTTTTACCAAACGACAATGCACCGCACGATGAACAGCCGGAATCGCCGAGAAAAGAAGAAAGTTCAAGGTTCAAGCAATGCGATGCGCAACCGAAAGCTGAGATTCGCATCACGGCATCCATGTGTAGCAGGTTCAGTCGTTAGGCCCAGGCACAGTCCGATCCCAGAACGGCCATCAGGAATGTCAAGCATGCGAGCATGTGGGCGCATGAAGACAAACTGGATAAGGCCAATGAGACGATTCAGGTGAAAATGACTAGAATAATAATTTGTTAATATTTTATTTATTTCTTTTAAAAAAAAGTGCTGATCTCAAGTCGAGATTGGGCGTTGGCTGCTAAACCCACTTCTCCCACGTTGTCGATGTCAGTTGATGCGATGACTCGAGAAGGCGAGAGGCGAAAGCCGCAGGTAAAAGAAGAAGAGAAATTAAACGAATTAAACAAAAAAGGTCCATTACTCATGGACGGGCAAGGCGCACATCGCGGGTTCGCCCCGGTTACCAGATTGAGACAAGGTGTTTTAGGTGGAGGAGGGACAATGCGACATTAGCTGGGGAGCCGATTACAATGAGCAGCTTGCCCAACTCAGCAAGGCATCTGTTCTCCTGTTCTACTACGAGGTCTGGAAGGTTAAAAGACATTTTGGCGGGGAGGTGGTTTAAAACTGGTCGGGAAGAGGTGTGCCGAAAGCTTGTGACGGACCCAGATGCTTGCGAGCAGCCAGGCTAGTTGGTTGGTTCGATTAGGTGCGAAATTGAAAGGAAAGTGGATGCAGCACTGAAAGTGAAAGGGCACAATTGATAACAAATTTCATCATCACGAGCCTTGGTTCGTCGCGGGGGCCGGAGAGATAAAAAAGGTTGAATATTGGGAAACCAGGAGCGCGCCATTGGCCCCAGGCTAGCTGAGCGAGAGACAGAGACAGAGAGAGTGCAGGCCGACAGTTTGTATACAGCCGGCACGGCTAGTGGCCAAGACATGAGCAGCGGAGGCGAGTGTGAGCTGAACCGCCACACACACACAACTATCGGAAGAGTAGCGCGGTACTTGTCAGTCCCGGGTTGGGTACTCACATCATGTCCCCTGCCAAGTCACTTTTCTCTTTCTTCTCTCACTAACCAGCCAGCTAACCTGGCAGTTGAAAAAGAAACGCCCGCTAGCCGGGGGGGGGGGTTCACAGGAGGGCTTGCAGTAGCTCAACTCCCGCCCATCATCCAGCGAAAACCCTTACAGCGCTAGGCAAGTGTGAACCAGTGCTGCAGGAGCTCGGCACAGCATGTCCATCACATTATTTACAGGGGCGCAGTCTCCCCTCCGCTCCCCCCTGGTGCAGCTCTATTTGGACAGTAGTCAGTGTGTCAAGTCCCCTGGTCCGCCTCTTTCGCCCAGTTGCCCAGCCCCAGAAGCCTGGCGGCGGTGCCCCGTTTTTCTCCTCTTTTAAGCAGTGTCTCTCGCTGCGTCCCTGTGTTTCCTCCACAATCACACCACACACACATATCAGTACACACCACCCTAGTGCCTACCTCCTCTCCCCGCCACGCTAATTTTTATTTTATTTTATTTTATTTTTTGCCTTGTTTAATCTATCTTGCTAAACTGCGCTAAGAAGAGTAAAATAATAAATAACAAATAATAAACCCGGATTTCACACCCGTTCCACCCCCCTCCCCTCTCCTCCCCTTCCCCTCTTCCGAGGCACACACTGTGCTGGTCCACACCGTCACGCCCAAACCCGCTAACCTGCACTGTGCATGACTTGTCGCCAACTTACACCAGCCGTGATGAGCTTTCCCACCACCTCCGCCGCCCGAAACTCCCGCTTCCTTGCCGAGTTGCTTTTTCCTTTGCCTTTCAATCCATCCCCCCTCATAGACTTTTTGACTGTGCCTGCACATTCTACCCTCCTCCTACACACCCCTCCCCTCCCCTCTTCGTCTGCTTGCTCTCTCTCTCTCCCAATTCAACTCTTCTACACCCCCCCTTCCCACTTCTCTGGTAGCTCTCCCCTTGGACGCTAAACTAGTCCATCTTGAACGACGTCCGTATCGGTGGCTCCATCTCTGCGCTGTGCCTTTTTTATTTTTTATTTTTTGGCTCTCGTAGACTTGCGGGCTGCCGGCTGCCCGTTCTCGCGGTACCCTCTCGCCGCTCTACCTTTGGCTCGCATACACCAGTACCTTTTTCCTTTGCATCGTTTTTGCTTTTACTCTAGCTAGCCTCTTAATGTTCTCTTTTTGGCCTCGACTACCTCTCCACATTTCCTTCTCAGACCCTAAGTAGCCGTGTTGCTTCTTCCTGCCTCGCCCGACCCGTCTCTCTGGTGCCGTACATTCATCTATATAGCCTCGCTTCCTCTCAACCCAACCTCCTTTGTTTCTCGTTAATCACATCTTCATCTCTTTACTCCCTTGCGTCTATACATCTGCAAAAGGTCTTGGACTATCCTGTCTACAACATCTTCACGTCAGACAAAAGAATCATCCATATTCTTTCGTTTCACTGTGCCGCCTCGTTGCAAGACATCTAATCCACCTTGTCCCATTGCACTTGTCCTCTCGCCACGAGTCTCTTGACAACACAATTACGACCACCTTTTTTTACTCTTTTAAATTCAGACACTATTGGCCAACTTTCGAGTGCTTCTCTGACATTAAATTGAAACCCTTTCGCCAAAGCATCCAACAACCGTTTTTTTACAGACGCACACCCTGGTCCGCCTTGCTCATCATCCTTGCTGCCGACGCTCGAGCACCTCCCATCAACTCCGGCATCCACTTTCTTGGCCCTGTATCCCAAGGTCAGAAGCCGACCGAGAAGACAGAGACCCTCACTCGCTCTGCACCACGTCCAACGCCACAGGGCCTGTCAGTACCTGTCTTTCCTCCCCCGGTCACAGCCCACTTGATTCAGAACAAGGTCCCACACCTTGTATACCCCGGCCGTTTTTGCCTTTCCGACATATATTCACCGGAGTGCCTCTCTCTCTTCCTCTGAGACCGGCATCACTTCGAGGAACTCCTTCTTTTGTTGATCTTGTATATCACACACATATATACAAGTCCTCCCTCCTCCTCATCTTTCACCTTGTACTACCCATCCACCTTTAATCATCCATCACCTGCATCCTCATTCACAATGGAGCTCCTCGAACTCGTCGAATATGAGCCGGCTACTCGCCCGTTCCAATGTGACTGGGACTCGTGCAACAAGGTATGTTCTTGCTTGATGGCGGCGACGCTCCAATATATTCAATGCTAACGACTCTTTTCTCAACAGAGCTTCAACCGCAAGTCTGATCTTCAGCGCCACTATAGAATTCACACCAACGAGCGTCCCTACTCCTGCTCCATCCCCGGCTGCGGCAAGAGCTTCATACAGCGCAGCGCCTTGACAGTTCACATCCGCACTCACACCGGCGAGAAGCCTCATCAGTGCCAGCACCTCGGCTGCGGCAAGCGATTCTCTGACGTACGATATACACCTCCTACACATGAACCGCGCCGACTAACATAGCGTCCAGTCCTCTTCCCTCGCCCGCCACCGCCGCATTCACACTGGCAAGCGCCCCTACAAATGCGCCCACGACGGCTGCCTCAAGAGCTTCTGCCGCAAAACCACCATGGTCAAGCACCAGCGCCGCTCTCACCAGCGTGGTTTCCACTCCAACGAGATCATGGACGACTGCACCTCCGAGTCCGACATGGGCGAGGCTCCTCCCACTCCTACCCAGTCCGCCATGTCGTGGCCCGTCTCTGCCATCGTTCCCGGTCAGGCCATGCCCCAGGGTAACATCATCCACCGCGCCGCCTCCTTCCCCGACTTCAACCAGCAGATGCACCAGTACAACATGCAGCACGTCGGTGACTACTCGGTGCCCCAGCACCCCGTCATGCTCCAGCGCAGCCAGTCCATCCACCAGCCATTTTACGTGGTTGAGCAGGGCAACCCCGGCGTCGCCACCATGAACACCAACATTCACCCTTCCTTCCAAGTGCCTCGCGGCCAGAGCGAGCGCCAGAACAGTGTCGTCGAGATGGCCTATACCACCCAGGGCATGACCACCCCCATTACCAGCAGCCCCGGCTTCTCCCCCGTCGCTGGTCAGAGCCCGGCCATCCGCGACGGCCTCTACACCCACGGCCCCCAGGACAACGCCTACGCCATGCACAACGCCGCAGCTGTCGAGCAGCAGCCCATGATCCAGTACGCCCAGCAGATGCCCCAGCAGACCCAGGGCCCCAACGAGCACTACCCCTCGCCCCAGGCCGAGACCGAGCAGTGGTACCAGTACCAGGCTCCCGTCGAGGTTGCCACCATCGGCCAGCTGCCCGCCTACGGCTCCGGCATTTATGACCTCTACGGTGGCCCCAAGATTGAGTTTGATGACCCCTCGATGCAGCTGCCCAGCAGTCGCATCGCCGCCATCTAAATTTAATACATACATATTGGGGAACCACGAGTGGTCCAATGTCCGGGATCGCTCTTGTACAACAATACAATAGAGCTACACATATTAATAATGTCTATGGACTGGGTCGGGGGATATTTATCATTATGAACGATACGAAAGCACATAATACGGTCGGATGAGATACCACTATATGGGAAACGGGTTTTACAGCACCACGCCGCAGTGCCTCATGGTCTGGAGGTTGATTTTTTTCTTTTTTTTTTGTACATTTCTTCTCTTACTTGCTTATTATTTCTCGGAGTCTTGGTTACAGGTTAAATTCAATACCAGGAACAGGATTACTTTGCGGTTTAATTGATATCCTCGTTGCACAGTTGATTGGCAATTTCCAATGTTTTCGCTCGTATTTCTTTGGTTATTTCTTTTTTTATTGCTTTCTTTGGATAATATGTAGCCTTGTTGCTTTTTTACCTGAAAATTCCTCATTCGGGTTTTCTTTTTTCGCATGCACTCCTTTGGATTCTCTGCTCCAGGGTGGCTACCGTTAGGGGCTTACCTCTTTTTTTGCTTCTTTTAAATTGATAGTCTGCACATAAATATATTCTGACACATCACAAAATTTACAGGCGCCGCCTTCCCCGCTTCAAAGTACAGGTGAGGCCGGCATCTGGACCTGAATGCAATGCTGGCCCCCTTGCGGGTGAGACATGATTCTTCTGCCGCTTCGGTACCAAAATTTGCAGGAGACATTACTGGAGCATTTCCTTTTCTTCGCATTTTTTGCTTTGCATGTGTTTCCACGCTGGGCCGTCCAGTTCTTCTTTTTCTGTCTCACCTCGTGTGGCGACACCAGAGGAGTCAACCTACTCGATATTACGCGTAGAGACAAGCTACAACATCCTTGCTAAGTGCCACCACCCCAGCAATGCCTGTTCCTGATTGCCGAAAATTGGGACCTCCTTGCTGCGCGAAGGATGACGCTCTGGCGCGGCGCAGGCAGATGGCCATATAACAGGCATCAGATATAGGCGGGAGCCGAGTTGGCCCGGAAAGCCTCGCTTTGACGGAATTTGGAATTCGCCATTTTAATCTATTCGCGGTGATCCTCTGTGATATTGTGTATGCGGTGTGATGAGCCAGTCGTAAATTAATTTCCGCAAGCCCATCACAAAGAGCGCAATCACGATGACTGGGCTTTGTGGTGGACGGCTACCAGCACTGAGAGCAAAGGAGTCACGCCCGCAATAACTGCCACACAACCATAATACCAGCTGTTCGGTATGCTCAACGCCGTCCCGAGAGCCGAGCAGTTGCCGTTTCTAGCGGCTTCTGTCAGGTGATCTGGCGGCATATCCGCACCAGCCAGCTGGGCGCACCGCACCCGAATGGCCGTATGACTAAGCAGCACCGTCACACACACCAGCGAACGTTGACGATCGCTTCTCGCAACCTGTTGGGGCAAACCAGAATACAAACGTCTTTCCTTGTCAGGCCAGCCGAGCAACATCAATCTAGCTGGGCTGCTCAAGGTTTCTACGATGCACGCAACGATATAGTTGACCTTGCACCACCCATTTTCAATTGCTCAGCCTATCCGACCAGCGCGCAAACCGTGCGCTTGCTGCAGGGGCATCAACGACGACTGGAGGCTATCCGAAGCCACCGAATCCATAAAGCGATCGAACACATCGGAGTTATCGGCCGAAATAATAGCGAGTGTCCTTGTCATCAACTCACTTCGGTAGAGGCCTTCATCTGCGGCTTCGTATCGTCGCAGCCATGGCTGATCTCCGAGCCGCAGCGTCGCTGTCCCGTATCGGACTGCGCGCGGCCGCCCAGCCAGCTGCATCGCTGCGCTTCTCTGTGCTCTCTCCGGCGCAGCGAGCATTCACGTCCCCTCAAAGCAGACTCGCGCTTGCGCCATTCTCATACCGACGATACGCAGTTTCCTCGGCCGCTCTCGCACTCCGACCTCGGACTCTGCCATTGGCCACCCGCCGGCTATTTGGCACCTCATCCAACGGAATCTCCAGAAATCAGCTCGCAAGCGCTGAAGAGTCCGCCAACAGAAATCCTGGAAACGCAAACGCGCAAAATGCCTTTTATCAGCTCCTGTTGCGCGCCAATATGCCTGGCATCCTGGTCGAGCGCTACCAGTCCGGTCGGTTCGGCACCAACGCGGCCACCGAGGACGCCTACAGAAAGGCGCTAGCTGCCCTGAACGCCGGTACTAACACTACCTCTGGTGCTACTTCTGGAGTGACTCTCGGCCGTCTTGGATACGGCTCCGAAGCCGCGATTGCCAACGCTGCGGTCGGCCATGCCAGTCTCGGAAGTGCCACTGCCGGCGGCAAGGGTGAGCCTATTCACGTTGTTGTTCAAGAGACGACGCGCATGTTCATCTACCGCTGGGTTCGATTTTTTGCGACTTTTCTCCTCGTTACCTATCTCTGCTTCGTTGCTGTCACTCTTTTCGTTGAATTCATGGGCTCTTTCCGTCGCGCTGGCGGCAAGACTGACTCCGAAGTCAAAGCCGAGAACCAAAATACTCGCTTCTCTGATGTTCATGGATGCGAAGAGGCCAAGGAAGAGCTGCAGGAGGTTGTTGAGTTCCTGAAGAACCCGGAAAAGTTTTCTGATCTGGGTGCCAAACTGCCTAAGGGTGTTCTTCTGGTCGGTCCTCCCGGTACTGGTAAGACTCTTCTTGCTAGAGCTGTGGCTGGAGAAGCCGGTGTGCCGTTCTTCTACATGTCTGGATCTGAATTCGATGAAATCTACGTTGGTGTTGGTGCCAAGCGTGTTCGTGAACTCTTTGCCGCCGCCAAAGCCAAGTCGCCGGCTATCATCTTCATTGATGAGCTTGATGCCGTCGGTGGCAAGCGTAACCCGCGCGACCAGGCTCACTCCAAGCAGACTCTCAACCAACTTCTGACTGAACTTGACGGTTTCGACCAAGACACCAAGATTATCATCATGGCTGCTACCAACTTGCCCAAGCTTCTCGACAAGGCTTTGACCCGACCCGGTCGATTTGACCGCCACATTGACGTTGGTCTCCCCGATGTCCGCGGACGTATCGCCATCCTGGAGCACCACGCCAAAAAGATTAAGTTGGCGCAAGATGTTGACCTGAAGGCTATCGCTGCGCGCTCTCCCGGCCGCTCTGGTGCCGAGCTAGAGAATATGCTGAACTTTGCCGCTCTTCATGCCAGCCGCGCCAAGGCGAACATCATTTCCAGAGGCGATCTTGAGTGGGCCTTTGATCGTGTGAGCATGGGCGCCGACAAGAAATCAATGGTCATTTCCGAAAAGGAAAAGGAGATGACCGCTTATCACGAGGCTGGCCATGCTCTGGTTCAGCTCTACGATAAGGAAAGTGACAGTAAGCTCTACAAGGTGACAATCTTGCCCAAGGGTGGATCGCTTGGTCACACCGCGCATGTCCCGACCATGGACAAGTACTCTACCACAGCGGCCGAGTACACTGCCAATATTCGCGTACTTCTCGGTGGCAAAATGGCCGAGGAAATGCGCTATGGTGATGACAAGGTCACCTCTGGCGTTTCTAACGATCTGGAGCGCGCCACGGATCTGGGCTTCATGATGGTTGCGCAATTTGGTATGTCGAGTGTTCTTGGTCCGATGGAATACGGTCGCCGCTACGAGAATCTCAGCTCCGAAACGCGAGCCATCATTGAAGCGGAGGTGCAGAAGAGCCTGAAGAAGTCGTACGAGGATGTACGTAAGCTTTTAACAGAGAAGCGCAAAGAATTGGACCTCCTCGCCCAGGCGCTGGTCAAGTACGAGACGCTGGACAAGGATGAGGTGGAAATTGTCATCCGTGGTGAATCTCTACCTGGTCGACCAGTTCTTGCGCGTGGCCCCATGGTGATGCCAGTTCCGGCAGAGCCTCCGGCACCTCCTGGGCTAGGTGGTGTGTCCCATCCTGAACCCGAATCGCCAGCTCCTCCTGCCCCCGCAGAATGATGAGCTAGGAGAATGTTGCTTTATTTTGTCTTTACTTTGTCTACCGCTTTCAAAATTGGTTCCCTTTATGTTATAGCATCAGGAGACGGAAGGAGTGTAAGAGTTGGACAAAAAGAGGCTGAAAGTGGATATTTATTTGTTGCGGGAGACGGAAGCATATTATTCCATTTATTTAGACAGGCTGGGACTTGAAGCATTGTGCAGCAAGTAAGGCTGCAAGACAGCTATTGTACATTATTGATTGCACCAAAACGAAATCACCAAAAAGATATCACCACTACTATATCCAGTAGGATAGCAATGCATTTTCTTTCTCGTTCAAGGTTGCGGCATTTGCCAATGTGACAGGTCGCGTTCTGCACAAACTTCGGGGTGTGAGGGAGAAGCATACAGCCTGTCTGAAAGGCGCCTGGGTGCGAACGACGAAGATTGCGGCTACTGGCCTCTCCGTTGCGGAACAGTCCATCTTCAAGCAAAGGGCGTCATACGAAATCTACATGACAGAAGCAGGAGAATCGAGGTTCTGTGGCGTCATTCCTATTCGAGTAGCAGTTTGGGCTGTCATGTTTCGATAGCCCCGCGCTACCTCGAGGTTCCGATTGTAGGGCCCGACTCGAAGAACAGACTGGGCTATCGACGGGCACTGGAAGGAGGGGAGGGTGTGGCAGTTGACAATGACGTGCGTACTTTACAAAGAATCGCCGCAGAAGATGCTAGGCTGCGAGCTTGGGCTTCTGATCGGAGCTAAATTGGTGGCAGAAGGCAGAGAGAATGCTTATTCTGATAAGAGTGTAAAATATAGTTGATCAGTCACATTTGATGATACCTAAATGGCAAGGCGTCTCAAAGTCCGACAGCGTCCGTGGGATGGAATCTTTTTGGTATGGCACGTAAAATGGAAGGCAATGGGGTAGTGATGCGGGTAAGGGTTGTTATAGTTACGCTCCGCCGTTCATCCCGGAGGAATCGGGTGAGAGAAGCTAGCTAGCATGGAAGCCTCCTATTAGCTTCGAGGTTAAACTGGCGCGACCAGGCAACGACGGCGCTGGTTGCAGACGGCGATACTGGAGAGTCTAGCGTGCGGGAAATAAAAGTTATCGATGATTAAGAGTGCCATTAATTCTAAGGATGAGGGAATTTCCGAAATTGTCTAGCAGTTTTGGTTTAAAAAAAGATGGTGCACTGAATTGACAGTGAGTCGTGATAGATTACTTGTGGCCAACTTGTTTAGTGGCTAGTACATTTGAGCTTTGCCCGATTCCAGGAGGGCCTCCGGGCAGAGAATCTCGACGGTCGCTCATAATGTAATTTCAAAGAATTTCCTGCTGGTTTTCTGGTTTTAAACTTGACGAAAATTGTGAGCGGAGTTTCTATTATTTGTGTCATTTTCCCATTCGAGACAGCTTTACATAAAAGTCTATCTGCTCTTGATCGTGCGCGCATCTGAATAGTGCATGATCGTGGGGTCAAGTTCCCGCCACTATGCACACTGCTGCAGGCATTAAAACCGCTCTTGTGGTGCACAATTACAGTCGAGATCACTTTCAATCAGCATCACAGCAACCCGCCGCCATTGCGCAATTTCTCTAGACCAAGCAGCCACCTTGTTGGCTGGACCCGAACAATACGACGCCCGATGCACCATGGGGGTCTCGATTGACGTCAGCTCGTCCTGGACACCGTCCTTACCTCCGTCGGTGGGGGGCGCGGGGAGCGGCGATAACACCACGGCAGTGAGCTTGACACTGCGCAAGCTTGCATTTATAATCAGTATAAAGGGCGCGATCTCCTCCTTTTGCAAATTTCTCTTCTTTCATAATCATACCGCGATTCCATCCAGAACATCTTCACAATGGCAGCTGAGACCATTCTCTTGACTGGTACGTTTCGAGCTACCCCTCCACCACGATAGCTTCAATCAGCAATTGAACCCGGGGAAGTTTTCCATAGTGAACGATTGTTCTGACAGACTTTTTCAGGCGGCTCCGGCTTCATCGCCGCCCACATCCTCGAGGACCTCCTCGCCAAGGGCCGCACCGTCATCACCACGGTGCGCAGCCAGGCCAAGGCCGACACCATCAACGCCGCGCACCCGGACCTCGTCGCCTCGAAGCAGCTCACTGTGATCCCTGTCGGCGACATTGCCGTGCCGACCGCCTTTGACGGCGTCCTCGAGAAACACGGAGCCAGCCTGTCGGCGGTGCTCCACACGGCCTCGCCGTTCCACTACAACTGGACCGACGCGCAGACGGAGCTCCTCGACCCGGCCGTCAACGGCACGACAGGCATCCTGCGCGCCATCAAGGCGCACGCGCCCTCTGTTCGCCGTGTCGTCGTCACCTCTTCCTTTGCCGCCATCCTCGACGCGAACAAGCTCGCCGACCCCAACACCGTCTTTACCGAACAATGCTGGAACCCCAATAAAGCAGAGGACGCCACCGACAGCAAGATCGTCGCCTATCGCGTGTCCAAGACGCTCGCCGAGCGCGCGGCGTGGGACTTTGTCGCGACCGAGAAGCCCAACTTTGACCTCGCCACCGTTAACCCGCCGCTCGTCTTCGGTCCCGTCGTGCACCATGTCGCGACTGTCGACACCATCAATACCTCCAACGAGCGCGTCGTCGCCTTGCTGCAGGGCAAGTGGAAGACGGAGATCCCGGCCACCGGCACCATTGTGCCGTGGATTGACGTGCGCGACGTCGCGGCCGCGCACATTCGCGCGCTCGAGATTCCCGAGGCTGGTGGCCGGCGCCTCTTCACCGTCGGTGGGCTATTCTCGAACCGCGAGGTCGCCGATGTCGTGTACAAGAACTTTCCCGACCGTCGCGAGGCCGTCCCCGGCCCCGAGGTGTCGGGTGGCGAGGCGCCGCCGGCGGAGAAGCTCTTCCGCATTGATAGCTCTGCGACTAACAAGATACTTGGCATCAAGTGGATTTCATTGGAGAAGAGCATCACTGACCTAGTTGGCTCGCTGAAGGGGGTTGCTATTTGAATAGAGATTAGTTAAAAGCCGAAAGGAGATAGACGTATCAAGTCTGATGCTTAAAATGATAAAAGTATTAATTTGTATGCGCTGGACTAATGCTATGAGGTGTTGCATCTAATCTAATTTTATATGTGCATGCCTTCTCTCTCTGTTATATGTATGTTTATGCTTGTACTTGCCCATTTATATCCTTGCCAGTGGTACAGCTCAGTACCGTCCGGTCATTCTTGCTAAATTCCGCTCGTCCATAACGGGGCTGCGGTTTGGCGGCGTCGTCGTCACCCTGTGCGATCGCAGCGGCGCAGGCTCATCGTCGTCGGAGACGACCCAGCTGTCCCTCCATGTGGCGCCCGCCATAGGTCCCGTCATGATTTTGGATTCCGAGCTGCCGCTCTCGTTGCTAACTTGAGTCGACAGGTCGGACACCTGCGGCGGGAAATCCAGCGCCACACCAATGGCATTGGGGGAGACACTTTTCCGCGAACGGCTTCGGGAAGGGGTCGTGGCCGATCGCGCGGGTGTGCTGGGTAGCCGCCTGTCAGGAGGCGGTCCCGGATCAGCCAGCGACGAGGCGTAGGAGATGGAGGCGAATTGGCTCTGAGTTGGGCTAAAGCCAGGACTGTGCACTGGCTTCGGTGACGCTGGCGTAGCAGAAGCATAACGGTCGGCGGCCAGTGCGGCGCCAGCAGCAGCGGCATTCATTGCCACTGCTGGGCCAACAGTCGATCCATACGGCGATCCAGTACCGCCTCGTGAGGTCGTTGGTAGATGAAAGCCTTGGCGTCCTTGGCGCAAATGCGAAGGGGCTCGTTCTATGAGTCTCTCCGATGAACCGGCCGCTAATAGTCGCCGGTCTTTTAGTCTCGGCGGTGGTGTAAGTGGTTCGCCATCATGTCCTAGATAGGAAGGTGTCGGAGACGAAAATTGCGAGGTAGGAGAGCCGGTATTTCTTTCTGCCATGGCCAGGCTTTTCCGGATTTCTCTTTGATTTTCCTTGGCCTTGTTCTTTCGACGATAGCGGCAGTGCCACAAAACGGCAATCAGCGCAAGAAGGATGGCAGCGCTCACGGCGGCCACTATGATGATCTTCGACGCAGTTGATAATCCGCTAGATATGTCGTTTCTAGGTCCACCGGCTATATTCTCTGATAGCTTTGGGTCTTCCAATGAGGTTATTCTCGGCATGGCAGCCCCGGTCCCAGTCGTGCTCGTCATGTTGGTGCTCGTAGGTGTGGTGCTTGCGGATGAACTTGTTGTAGTTGACGTTGTGCTATCAGTCGATGTTGACGTTATGCTGTCGGTTTTTGTCGAGCTAGTTATGGAAGTAGAAGTGGAAATAGATTCTGAAAGTGTTTGAGAAGTTGAAGCGCTAGGAGTTGTGGTCGTAGGAATCGTTGTTCGTGAACAGGTTATATCACTGCTGGGCAACAGTGTATTTACACAGACGTGCGTCGCTGCCGGTGGGCCAGGATCTCGAATCGTATCAAACCCTAGACTATATATATATATTTGTTTCAGCGCTGAACACGAGGCTACTGTAGCGAAAGCATGAGACAGGTTGGGTTACCTTGAACAAACGTTGATTATGAAGTCGACATTTGCTGTGCCAAGAGTATTAGTATAAACTCTTTGCTTGCGATGCGCAAAAAACTAGAAATATGTGCAGGAGAGTTTTTCTTTTGCTTACGGTCAAATCCGGGAAGTCCAATATTGTCGACGCCGCATAGCTGCGAATCGCAGCAGTACAGGCCAATCAGCATATCATCCCTGGCTTGCGGGCCGAGTCGCACAAGGTTCCCGCAGAAATTCTCAAATGTCTCGTCATTTGGTGCAAGTAGCCGTCGTAGGCTGTCTCGGCAGCCTCTCACGCAGGTCGGCGCATCTTGGATGTCGTTCGCAATTGCACCCCATGGGCTACCCACGCACGCTTCCATAACTACCTCAGCGCGGCGCAGGTTGAGCCTGTGCGATTTCTGTCTTCAACAGAGGTTGCGTGTTGCTTAATATCAGGCATGAGGTCCGCTGTGGTGTTATAGAACAGAAAGACTGGCCAGACGCTGACGAGATGGCTGGCTCTGTGGCAGACAAGCTAAACCCTCTCGGCTTTGAAGCTATGGCCACACAGCGTTTCGATTGGAAGATCGTATACGAGAGGCCTCGGTTATTGTGTCGCACGCGACTCGGTATGAGCACTTTTTTTCTGTGTTGCCCCAATTCGAATAAAAGACTGCGCCAAAAGTTTCCTCCTATCCAACCCAATGGAGAAGCACAGTGACGCAGAGGTGCTTTAACACAAAAATGACATACGTAGCCACAGGTCGCTCGCTATTGCTGAAAGGTTGGTGATGATTTCTTTCTCAATACGTGAATTTGTAAATTGTGAAAAAAGAAAGGCTTAAAGGGCCTTGTTTGGGGGAACACGGGCGCAAAGACAAGGCGTGTTGATTTGGTCGAGGCGCAGGGCCTTAATGCGTCATACTATGCACAAGGCCTCGAAGCATTGCAAGAATTTGGGGCAGCCCGCCGTTATGAGTTGCTGTGTAACAGGTCCGTCCGAAATATTCAAACTTTGGGAGCCAGAAAGGAAGCATGGGTCAGCGGGTGTGCGTCGGCCTGCGCATATAAGTGCCCATTCGAGTGCGTGGCCGGACAACTCGGCGGGATTCTGCTGGCTGAGGCGCCGCAGGACCGCCGGGCGACTGGGGGCCATGACACGTCCCATCTACTCGAACCCGGCACATGGCCCCCGGAGGAGCCATCCCGCCCATATCTTCAGGATCAGGATTAATAACTAGTGAGGCAGTATTACGCTTGGCGTCTTGACCACGGAGCCACGCGTAGCTAGGGCTTCCATGGCGTGGATCGGTTCTCAGCGACAGGTGTGAGTAAGAAACGGCCCTGAAGTCGTGGTGTAAATCGCAACAGTAACAGCGGCATGATACAAAAGACACAACCTCTGCGAAAAGGGGCATCTGTTTCTCTGAGCATTAAATCTGTCCCCTATTCTTTCTTTCCTTTTTCTCCGGCGGCGCCGCCAAGTTCCATGAAAACGGGTATACTTCTCACACACTTCTTACAAGAGGAGTGAGAGGATTGTGTGTGACGGGTCCACACTCGAAACCTTGGATGCATCGTCTCACCCCAACAGGACTCTGATGCAAGGCATTCCTGCAGGATGTGTTCCCTGTAAATCGCGCTTGGACTTGGCTTCTTCTTCTTTTCCTATTCCATTTACAGATTCTTGACTATTTGAATTCAGATTCCTTCTTTTGCCAATGCCGCATAATTCTCCTCGTATTTGGCAGCATGTCAAAGACAGCCCGCCCTGGCAGCCAAGTCGGGACCTTATTAGCGGTATTCCCGTTGCTCATCATCCTTGTAGAGTCGTCTTCACACCGTACCCAGCATGGGGCGCCGCATGTTACAGACTCGATGGTTATTACTCGCTGGCTCCGTCACGCGCGCAAAGAAGAGTTGGCAAAGTTGGGCGGCATTTTTGCGCACAGCAAACATGGCCGCAGGACAAGATCTGGGTTCTCGATAGAGTTGGCCGCGTGCCTCTTCTGCGCAGGCCACAGCGGTGGATCTGAAGCGTTATGGCTTACAACATTGTGTCACGGCGTGACAAAGCGCAAACCGAGCACTGATGCATCCCACGCTGCATCAGGTTGCGATGGGTGAATCAGCGTACGCTGTGAGACGGGCATCCCTCTGAATGCAAGAACATATTCTTGATTGCAATTCGCTTTGTCGAGAGAAAGAGTGTAGCGCGCTATTTCCTGCGTTGGGCAAATAAGTCTCTCAATCAAGTCGTGGTTGCGATTAGTCGGTCCAGGCCCCGCGATCAAGTCTGTTGTAGCCAAAATCTCCTTGCGCACGAGCATTACGGACAAGTTGAATTGGTGATAGTTTCGCTGAGAAGCATTGGTGCTTCGGTGGGAACGGTCGCGCCATTCGCCCGTGCAATCGAACTGCTGTAGCCAGCGAATAACTTTAAGGAGGCTTCGCAGCGTCCTATTCCAAGCGACTTCTAAGAGCTTTGCTGTTGAAAAATAAATTAATTTCTACAGGCGGGCAAGTATACAGCCACCTATATTGGCAGCGGAGTGAATGAAGACTCAGACAACCAGCTTCCATGATCCTCTTCAGCGTCTACATGCAGCAGCTGCAACTAAGAAAATAGTTTATTGCTTCGGCATTGAGTTCTCTTTCATGGATACCTTCCTTCTTTTTATTTTTTTTGTTCACTAATTTACTTCCATCTTCATAGAATTGTGGATGTATGGCGTCTTCCAGTTACTCTAGCTGGGAGTGTCGCGCGACACCATCAGCCAGGCAAATGCCCGAAATGTCCGCTCCAACCGTTCCGGGTAACATTACAGTGGAAAGCTGGCCTCCCTTTGCCAGCTTGTAGCGCTTGAGGTGATCTCTCGGTGGTGGGCCGGCTGGCCAAGCCCGCTGCGGCGTAGCGTCGCTGGCTCGCCCAATTACCCCAGCTTTTGGCCTGCCCTGGACCTCGGCAGGTCAAGGTTCGGACTTTTCGGTGCATCTCATCTGACAAGGCAGCGTCACCAAAAGTTTAGACGAGAAGATAGCTCTCCGTCCGCATCTCACCGCCGTGCATCTTTTGCTCAACAATCAATTGACAATACCTACGCAATCACAATGGCCGACAAAGCACGCGAGCGCATCGACGCCCTGGGCCAGCAGCTTGGCCTGCCCGCCATTCAGCGCAAAGCTGGCCCCTCGAATGGCCTTCGCCTCGAGGGCAAGGTTGCCATCATCACAGGTACGCGTGCCACCGATGAATTGTAATATGTTTCGTACTTACATGTCTGCATCTTAGGCGTAAACTCGCCCATGGGTATTGGCCGCGCCACCGCTCACCAGTACGCTGAGAGCGGCGCCAAAGCCATCTACATCTGCGATTTTGACGGCACCCACCTGGAGAATCACAAGAAGCAGATCAACGCTGCTTATCCTTCAGTGGATGTCCACGTCCGTCAATTCGATGCTGGTGACGAGGACAAGGTAAAGGCCGTCGTCGACGATGCCATGAACCAGTACAAGCGCCTCGACATCTTTTTCGCCAATGCTGGCATCGTCGGAGCATATGGCGCATTCACAGACTACACGGAAGAGGAGTTCATGCATGTTATGCGAACAAATTCGTGGAGGTGAGCTCGTCTGTCCTCTCCTCTATCAATAATGATGCTAATAGCCCTTTGTGTAGTGTCCTGGCCGCCGCGAAGCATGCCGCGCCCGCAATGGGCAAGACTTCTGCCGAGAAACCAGAGCCAAATGGCTCCATCATCGCCACGGCCTCTGTTGCCGGCATCCGCTCCAATGCGGGCACCACGCCATATGCCGCATCCAAGGCAGCCGTTATCAACACGGTGCAGACCGTCTCCTACCAACTCACCGGTACCAACATCCGCATCAACGCCATCTGCCCCGGCATCATCGAGACGGGTATGACCGCGCCGGTGTTTGAGTCTGCACGTGCCCGCGGCACCGAGAAGAAGATTGGTCAGCTGAATCCGCTGAAGCGCGGCGCCCACGCCGATGAAGTCGCGCGCGTGGCTCTGTTTTTGGGTAGCGACGAATCGAGTTACGTCAACGGTCAGGCATGGGCGGTCGACGGCGGACTAAGTGCTGGCCACCCATATGTCCTTGGAAAGATGGCATAAATAACATGATATGTATACAATCAATTACCGTTATTTTATTGGTACTACGAATTTGTGCCATATGTGAATGCATGCTCACACTTGCCTTAAGGGTGGCGCGTTGTTTAGGTTTGGCTTTTGTTCAATATGCATACTAATGTATTAAGCAGGTTTCTCTTTCGCGCTGCTTCACAAAATTCAGCTCACGCGTCATATCGGCATTTGCTTTCATCATGCAATCAAACGAGGCATTTGCAAGACCAGAAACTATGTTGGGTGTTGCTCTGCTTCTAGTTAGCTATCTTACTGTACATCAATTTCCATGGCGCCCTGCTCCGCCTCCAACTTTTGAATCTTCGCCAGCTGTGCCTCTTTCCAAGTTTTATAGTCTGCTCTTCGACTCTCGCTTAAGAAGTCGTACCGATCCTGGAACATGGTGTCAGCCCGTCTGCCACCACCGTCCTGAGCTCCTTCGTCTCCCTCGTCTATATTCATATCACCGTCACCAATATTCTGAACCACCTCATTAATTCCTTTGAACCAATCGCTATCCAGCCAGTCGTATTTGTTTGCCGCCTCCACCATGGCATCGAAGTCTTTGGGTTTTACAATAGTCCACGCATCCCACGCCCCAGAGTCTTCGGCGCCGACGAAGACAACCTCTTTGCGGGCTTTTCCAAGTATACCGAGAATCTCTTTTCGAATCGGCGCGTAGCTATCGGTGTCGACTGCAGTGCCGGTTGTTATAGCCTGGAAACGTATTGTGACATGGTACAGGACAGCAGCCAAGACTTCCGTGGTTTGGCCGCGCGCCCAGTCCACCTCCATCTTCTGACCTCCAGGGAATAGAATAGATTCGATTCCCGCTAGCATCGTGGGGGCCAGCTTTTTGCTTCCAGTTTCTATACAGAAAAATCGGATGACAGGTGCTACCCAAGGTGGCAAGCCTGTTCTCACGCTTTCTCCATTAACTCCAGTAGCCGAGTTCTTGCCAATGGGTGTCGTATTTTTCCGAAATTGGCTTAAGCTTTGTTCCTTGGTTGGTGTCCCACGCGACGGAAGTGGTCGTGATGACGAACTGGCCGGAGTATCCTCAGCGCCAAACTTGGTCACCTGTGTGCGCACCCTGCCCGAACTCCTTCGCGAGCCGCTAGTAGCAGAGGGTAGGATGCTATCCAGATGAGTATAGAGTCGCTTATATATCCTGGGTGGCACGGGTGGCCGAGGTTCGATGGGTGGCAGATCAAGCGATATCTTCAGTCGGTCACAAGCAATGTTCGCGCAGGCGTAAGATCGGGCAATCTCTTCCTCGGCCTTGAGAGTACTCGCTTGGTTGCGTGATTGCGCCAGCAGTGAGCCTGCGAGTTCGACAAGTTGTGGTGGAAGGTCCGTGCCATATGATGGCATTAATGATATAAGCGCAAGCTCAAGTTGCCGGCTCATGATGATGAACGTGAATGATGAATGGTCGGAAATGTGGTGAGAGCAGACGCGCTCGACGCGTTGAATGATGCGGCCCCCCTTGACGGTGCCAATGTCCTTTGCTTTTCCGAAGATAGAGGTTAACTATTTCACTTCACTGTTGATGATTGTCTAGCTCTTCTTAGAAGACTTTGAGATTTGACAGGTTTAGTTGTGTCGCAGTATTGTAGTGGCTGGCTCGTTACTGTAAGTGATGGTTCGTGTCGTCCTTGTGTGGGGCGCGGCGAGGCAGCAGAAATCTGGAGCGCCGGCAACCACAGCTTTTTTGCAACACTGACAACAGCTCACCAAGCAGCGAGAAACGTGCTCTTGAGGTACGGCAGGGTCATCATGTCGGCCATTTACAATCTCGAGCCGCAGCCGACGGCGTCTGCCATTATCCACACCACGCTCGGCGAAATCCAGGTCGAGCTTTTTGCGAAACAGACGCCTCTGACTTGTCGCAACTTTCTTCAGCTCAGCCTCGACGGCTACTACGACGGCACAATATTCCATCGCTTGGTGCCTAACTTCATCTTGCAAGGAGGTGATCCCACTGGCACCGGCAATGGAGGCGAATCTATCTATGACGGCGGCGCATTCGGCGGCGACCTGGATCCATGGCCCATGGATCAGCGCTACGGCAAAAATGCAGGACCAACGGGCATCAATTTCAAAGACGAGTTCCACTCCCGTCTGAAATTCAATAGACGTGGGCTGCTAGCCATGGCGAACGAGGGTCACATCGATACGAACGGGAGTCAATTCTTCTTTACGCTCGACAAGACGGACGAGCTTAATGGCAAAAACACGCTTTTCGGTCGCGTGGCCGGCGATACAATATATAATTTGGCGAAAATTGGCGAATCGGAGGTGGAGGAGGGTACGGATCGGCCGATGTATTCCGTCAAAATTCAACGCATCGAGATCCTTGTTAATCCATTCGAAGACATGGTGAAACGGACGCGCCTTGCGACACAAACACATAAGAAGCCCGCAGAAAAGGAAAAGAAGAAGAAACGCAAGGCTGGCAAGCAGCTGTTGAGTTTCGGGGACGAGGAGGGAGATGAAGAAGTTCCTTCATTGCCGAAGAAGGCCAAATTCGATACGCGCATAGTCATGGACGACGGCTCGACGACCGAAGAACAGCCCAAGGAAAAGGCTGCCAAGTCAAAGACTGCAAAGAAAGAAAAGGTCATTACACCAAATATTGAGGAGGAGGAGGAAGCGGAGCGATCAGAATCAGTGCTACGGCCCATAAAGAAAGAAGCTCAGCCCTCGGACGAAGAAGCGGAAGACTACGTTGAAGCACCCAAAAAGACAGCGCTACAGATAGCCAATGAAGAAATGGCCGCTCTGAAAGCATCCATGCGAAGAACAATCCATACTACGAAAGAGGAAGAACCTCGAAAGAAATCGACTTTAGCCTCCATGATCCCGGAAACATCAATTCGAGGAGCTCGAAAGAGACAGGGCGGTGCCAGTTCGATTAACACGGATGATCAGGCGACTCTCAAACTTCTCAAAGGCTTCCAGTCACGACTCGACAAGGCACCTCCTGGAAAGGAGCTTGCCACAGATGGCGACGCAGACGATGGCGAGGTGAAAGAAACCCAAGCGGGTGGTGACGATGAGGCAGAGCTTTGCGACTTGCATTTCATTGCCAACTGCCAAAGCTGCACATCGTGGGACAAACAAGAAAA
Organism: Paracorniculantispora psalliotae; assembly: GCA_002796755.1. Lineage (NCBI taxonomy): Eukaryota > Fungi > Ascomycota > Sordariomycetes > Hypocreales > Cordycipitaceae > Paracorniculantispora > Paracorniculantispora psalliotae. The sequence goes on from PHFE01000093.1 coordinate 1,077,492, forward strand.
GGAAGAGAGCGATGATGAAGGCTGGATGTCGCATACACTGTCATTCGCTGCCGACAAGCTTGGCAAAGATTTACAGAACCGTAAAAAGGCGGAAGAGGAGCTCGTGGTTATTGATCCTCGAAGCAAGGAGCAATCCATGCGCGAACAGAAGCAAGCAAAGAGGGATGCTCGATCTGGAGGATCTGGTCGTGGTTGGGATCAACGGCGAGACCAGGCGAGGAATGCTCGCCTGTCACAGGCGGCGTCGCTGGCAGGCCGTGGCGCCAAATAAACAGATACCATGTATACAATTGATACCCTCTTCAACTTCTGCACTCAACCCTGTCTACATTATACTTGCTCGAATACCAAAGCGGGTCGACGAGGCAGATTGACTTGCGTACAAGGTAGTGCCCGATCTTGCATGACTTGGGTAGCATTGTAGATTCACCTGCTCTTTTCAGTCCAAACTTGGATTCTGTAAAGATGCAGCGGTCAGAATGGCCCTCAATGATCCATGAAGTGGACTTGATGAGGTCATTGTTAATCCCCACCCAAAAAAACAAAAGAAAGTGAAAAAATAGAGATTTTAAACAAAGTGTGTAGATCCACGAGAGTGCCAACGTCATTTACACCGACAGCCCTGCCAGTGGAAGTCCGCCCTGCCAAAAAAGTCACGTGCAAGCTTGCAGACTTTCACTTTTGCGTATCGCGAGCTATCAGGAACTACCGTGATTGGTCCGCGCCGGGGCTAGGCTTCTGATATCGCTATCCGCCCGCTAACATGGTGGCATTTTTGGTCCAACCTCTCTGGCTTTGTACATCAACTTGAAGCGTTTTGCCAGCTCCAGAGGGAGACAGAGCTTCAGCCACGAAGCTTTTTACATATTTTACCACTTCGGGGCTCTATATCCCCTTGAGAGGCAATTGCGACCACGATCACGCTCGAAAACTCACCCCTTTTCCCTGCGACTTACCACCAAACGCAGCCTGCGAAAGTTTCACAGGCGGGTCTCCGACCGACCTCACATCGACAGCCAGCCTGTGCGGAGCTTGACACGTTATTCCGCCGCCTCACCACGGACTTCCTGCAGAGGACCTTTTACCGGCATCGCACAAAGTACGCGCGCAGATCTTTTCGGCGCCGGTGTTCCGCTGCTGGGTTTTTCATCGCGCACGGCGTTTGTCGACCTCAAATACCAACGCGGTCCAGACTTTTTTGGTTGCTGCGCCCGTCGTGCTCATACCCCCAATCACACGTCACGCCCACGATCGTGACACATTTCCAACACGATAGAGTCGCGAGGCTTCATACAGCTACCACCACGAAAACTTGCAACCCTCGTCACGACGAAACTATCCGCGACTCCCCACTAGCTTGGCTATTCGACAACGCGACGGCAAATACCTACCTCCTCAACAGGCGCCGCCATACCAATACCTGATACTACCCTTTTACCTGCTAGGAATCTTCCTTGGTTGCTTTGGGATATAGAATATGTCTGCACCCAACTCGAGAAAGCGCGCGGCGCCTGGCGCGTCGCCGGCTGTGCCCGTCCAGCACAACGCGCAGCAACCTTTCACAACCGACGGCATCTCTGATGCGATGACGCGCTGGAACGGCGCAGCCGACCCGGCCGCCTTTCTCGACAGCAACGCCTACGCCGCGAACCCATATGCGATGATGCCCAACGCAGGTCAATTCCAGCCACCTGTTCCTGGGCCATCCAACGCTGTAGCGCGACGCCAAATGAACCAGACACTGCTACCGACAAACCAGCGAGGCGGATACGATGCGAACGCGGATCCTTGGGCTAATTTTGGCGATGTTGAAGGCGCACTCGTGCAGCAAACAAACGGCGAGGAGAACCCGGAAGAGGACAGCGTTGAGAAACTGGAGGAGCTCGCAGCTAAGGCGAAGCGAGAGGCGCACACTAAGCGCAAACAGATCCCGCCGTTTGTGCAAAAGCTAAGCAGGTAAGTTTATCCCGGATTGCTTTAAATTTGAAAAGCCTTGCTAACGATGTTGTTGCAGTTTCTTGGAAGAACGCAAAAACGAAGATCTAATCCGCTGGTCGGAAAGGGGCGATTCATTTATTGTACTGGACGAAGATGAATTTGCTAAAACATTAATTCCCGAGCTTTTCAAACACAACAACTACGCCTCTTTCGTTCGACAACTGAACATGTACGGCTTCCACAAGTGTGTGGGCCTCTCGGACAATTCTATGAGAGCGAGCGAGAGAAAAAACAAGAGCCCCAGCGAATACAAGAACCCCTACTTCCGAAGAGGGCATCCCAACCTATTATGGCTTATTAATAAACCAAAGGGCAAGAAAGAGGCAACAGTCAAGAATGCCTCAGGCCAAGCAGGAAGCGACGACGAGGGCGCCAATGAGGAGAGTACGGCTCAAGCAGGCTCGAACAGCTCCAATATTCCAACCGGTCGCACATTACCGTCAACAGAGAGTGCGCCTCCACCGAAAAAAGAGATTTCTTTAATACGCGAAGAACTGCAAAAGGTGCGCGAGCAGCAAAAGTTAATACTCGGTGCTATCAATGCGCTGCAACGGAACAACAACGAACTGTACAACCAAGCACTCATGTTCCAAAACCAACATGACCGGCACCAAAATTCGATAAACGCCATCCTTAACTTCCTCGCCAACGTCTTCCGCAAGACACTCGAGGATCAGAGCGGCTCTCAAAATGTCAGCGATATCATCTCCAGCATGTTGACGAATCAGGGTCAGCAGGGACATGGAAACGTGGTAGACTTGGGCGACTTTATCCAAACGCAGATGGACCCATCGGGCTCTATGGGAGGCAAACGTGCCAGAGGGCTGCTGCCACCTATTCCCGGCCAGCAGGCTGCTCCGACCCAGTCGAATCGGTCGCCCTCTGTCTCCAACTATCACCAGTCTGGCACCACCCACAACCCCGAAATGGGCCATGTGACGGAGCTTCTGGATAACGATACACCGCCGTCTCTTCGCCAAGAACTGGAGAACAACCCGCAGGAGCGCATGATGAAGATCATCAACGATCACAATGCCACCAGCAACCCGACAGCTCTGGACCCCGGCGCCGCTGAGCTCGTGGCCAACGCGCCGAACACACTGAATAACGACCAGCGCAGTCAGCTCGTCAACTTTATGGCCAGCCAGTCATCACCGGGCTCCTCAGCGACGCCGGGCTCCTCTGCGCCGCCACCCAGCCGGTCGCGCACGACGCAGCCGCCCTCTGCCTCGGCCACGCCCCAGCCCGACACCACCGCCAGAGCCTCTCCGCCGTCGCTGTCGCCCATCATGCGGTCGCCCGTCATGCCGGCGCCATCGCTCAGCCACATCAACGCCAACCAGGAGGAGCTGTCGCGGCTGCAGCGCCTGCAAAACGACCAGGACAACAAGATTAGCGAGCTCGGCGAGCTGCTCGGCCCGCTGAGCCCGTCGGGCCGCATCCCCGGCCTCGACGGCTCTGACGGCTTCTTCGACGCCCCTAACGTGGACCTCGACCAGTACTTCAACAGCGACGCATTCCTCAACGACGGTCACTTTGGCGACGGCAGCGACTTCAACTTCAACCTGGACCCGGACGCCGCCGCTGCGGCCGCGGGGCAGCAGAAGCGAAACGACACGCCGAGCCCGACGGGCACGGAGGAGATTCAGCGAGATGACCTGAACAGTCCATCCAGAGATTCCAAGCGGCAGCGCACGACCTAGTTGCGCGGCACCCTTTTATCCTCTCGGCTTTCACTCTTCTCTTCTCGTTCGCTTCACCCCCCTTAGTCTTATAATATTTATTGCAAACTCAAAAAATCGAGCTGTTGCCGGGACGGGTATTGTGGCATTTGTTTATGTTTATAGAAAGTGCTCTTTCTGGGATGATGAAACTCTTTCCTATTACTTTGCGTTGATGCAAAATCACGGTGTTTCTGTTGCTTGCGGACAATTCGGGCGGGGTATCATGGGACTTTTTATAAACAGTGTTTTTCTTGGTACAAAATACGGACTGTTTCATGTCATGTGGCAAGCCGGGATAGGCTGCTGACTCTATTCAATTATACATACATTGCTATTCCCACGAATCTGCTTTCTCTCGTATTGGTATCATTCGTAGAATCGTGTTTGTCTCAGCACGACGAAGTGGGTGGTCGACAGAGACGAGTATTTCCGAATACTCTGTATAGCTGCTCCGCCGCTGTCGTAGCTGGTGCGTATCTGATGCGCTCTTCGGCGTGTTTCTTAGTACCAGCTGAATCGCATCGTAATCGGTGGCCGTCGCCGTCGCCGTCGCCGTAGCTGACGGAGCATTGCTCTTTGTCTCATCCCCGGCCGTTTCCAGGTCGCGCGGGTTTTATTTTTTGTCCCTTGTTAACGTATCTTCTTCCCTTCAGTCTGCCAGCGGGTTCGCATGTATCGTCACGCGCTCGATGCAAAATGGCGTGCGCGGGCGGTTCTTCTTGTCCACCTCGACCGCCTCCATCTTGGCCAGCGTCGCCAAGCTGTCGTCGCCAATGACTTTCCCAAACACCGTGTTGAGGCCGTCGAGGTGCGCCGCCTTGTCGAAGAGGACGAAGAACTGCGAGCCGTTGGTGCCGGGCCCTTTATTCGCCATGGCGACGATGCCGCGGTCGGAGTGGCGCAGGGCCGGGCGAATCTCGTCGTCAAAGGGACCGCCCCAGATGGAGCGGCCGCCCTTGGGGTTGTCGGGCGGCGCGGGGACGGCGGGACCGCCGGTCTGGATCATGAACTTGGGGATGAGGCGGTGGAAGGGCGACTGGTCGTAGTAGCCGGACGCGCAGAGGGCGAGGAAGTTCTGTTGTCAAGAGTCAGCAGCGTATCGAGCGTTGAGGAGAAGAAGAGCGCACCTCGGCGGTTTTGGGCACGCTTTCGCAAAAGACCTCGATTTTGAGGTCGCCCATGGACGTGTGCAGCGTGACGGACATTGCGCCGGGTCAATTTGCGCGGGCTGGCGGAGCTGTCGCGATAGACTCTGGTTGTCGAGGAGCTTGCGGGATGCGGCGACAGAGTTTTGGAGGGGCAGAGGTCGAAGCTCCAGATGGCGGGCACGTTAGAGCCAGCGCTTGTCCGCTGACAGTTTAGCGGCCTAGACACGTAACGCTGTAGCATGCTGTGCCGTCTTGTCAAATGCGCATTGGGCATTTTGGTAGTGTTTTAGAAATTTTTGTCATTTTCACAGCGACATTAAGGTAATTTTCAGGTTTTTCTACAGCGCTTGTGTTGATGCTGTTGCGCGAGGAAGCTCTGGTGCTGGCTTCTGTTTACTTTCGTGTATCAGTGTGTGCCAAATGACGGCAGGCTACCTTACCTCCTCCCAATCCGGATAAACCTCAGTTGGTGTAAAAGCAAAGTGATTATAGACGGTACTGAGTTTAATGGACAGCCCTGCGAGATTCCTCATTTCCTGAGCCCTAACTAACCAGCAGTCAGCCCAGGTGGCTTTCAAGGCTGCCTTGGGTGAGACATGTTTAGCGGGCAAGGCTATCGGCTCGGAAGATTCGTCAGGCTCAGATATTATAGCCCAACTTTTGTTTTAAATCCGGCTGCCGTTGATACAATTAAGTAAATAAATGAACAGACAGATTTTCACCATAAGCAAAAAAGCCCTTTGAAATCAGGTTTGCTGGTACGGTTTCCGTGCGACCAGCGTCTGCTCGGCCATCACTGCAGGTGCGGTGTGGGACAAGCGGTTCTGCTGGTTCCAGCGTGTCCCGGTGTGCCCTGGTGTGCTGCGTTCCCCGCCAAACAAGCGTCATTGCGTTTCCGTCCATCTGCGGCCTTGTTTATCTCGTTTTCCGCTGCCAGCGTTTGCATTTCTGCACTCAACATCTGCCACACATCAACGTCCCGGCTCTTTCGGTTTCAACCCCATCTATTCCCCTTGTTTCGTTTGTTCGTTCAAACGAGCCGTGCAGTGGCAACATCCCAGCAGCCCTGCCCGCTGCGTCAGCCTGAGCTCCAGCTGGACACGCGCTACGAGGCCCGATCTGGAAGGCCCTGGACAGCCCAGACAGCCTCGACAGCCTAGCACCAGGCGCTGACGACAAACACACACTCACCCCGGCTCGCGCTGATGCTCAGCTGGAATCAAGCATCTTGGTGTAGGGACTAATTACAGGTAAGCCCTGGCAAGGCAAAGCTAATGAGCTTTGGTTGGCGCCCGCGAGACAGGCCCAGCAGGTTCGGCCCAGGTCATTGAGTGTGTGCGCCAACGCCCTACCTACAGCCTGGCTGGCAGTGGGTTGGCAGCTTCAGATCCCCGAAAAAAGACGTGCCGCTAATTACAACCTTTCTCAGCTTGACGCCAGCCTCAAACCGTTACCCTTTTCGCCGCCTCGCTTCCACCTCGTCTTCGTGCGCGACCAGTCATCGACCTCCGTCTTCATCCGCTCGTTTCCCTCAGCAGCTCGATATCGGCTCTCCTCCAGGCCACTACCCAGCGCATGCGACTCTGCATCTGCCAGCTGCCATTTCTCCATCCGATCTAGGACTCTCTTCCTGAGCTTCCGCTGCTGCAAAAGCCCCCCCACCTCCGCCGCCGGTCTGAAGCTTGCTCGCCTCCCGTCGGCCACACCCGCCGCCCACAAAGCACGAGACTGCGAGAAGCTTCATACATGATCTGCCAGGAGCGCTGCTCTTACTCTACTACACCCGCCGCACGCTGCCCCTCTGCGCTCTAGTCGTGGTGGGCGCCCGCATGACACCATGGCGACCGCTCCGGCGAGTGTGAGGGTTTCCGGGCCGCCCAACAGCGGCTTCCTCGTGGGCTATCCCGGAATCTCGGCCACGCTGGTGAGTAAACCAATGCGCACAATCGCACGTTTTCGTTATTTTGTCCAAGGCACTGTGCTGACTTCCAACCCTCCTCCGAGCTAGCCCCGCGTCGAAGGAAAGGTAGAGATTCGTCCCGGTCAGGGCTTCTCCATGCCAGTACCGGTTTCGCTCGTCCGAATATCATTACAGCGCCGTGAGACAATACATCCCGATGCCGACAACCTTGCCAAGCGCCATCTTGGTTCCGCCCGAAAAGAAACAACCGACGTTGTAGGCAAAGAGGTGCTCCTCTTTCGATGCTCGTCAGGCAAGGAGGCAGAGAGTGTCGTGGCCATGGATCTCCCATTCGTCTTATTTATTCCCTTTGGAAGAGGCGGCGAGGAGACAAATCGCCGCATACCGCCCGCCTCATTACAGCTCTCCAACAGAACCGCAGAGACGTATTACGAAATCGTCGTCACCATCCAGCAGGGCCACAGCAACCAGTACAAGTACACATTCCCCATGCCTCTACAACGCTACGATACGCTATCGACATTCGGCATGTACAATAAGCCAGAATCCAAGCTCGTCACTTCCGACAATCTTGTGCACCTGGGCATCAGCCTCCCGAAATGGAGCTACGGACCAGGCGACCCGATCACTGTCTACATCAAAGTGTCACCCAACTTGGACTGGACTGCCAAGGCGAAAAAGGTCACGATAGATAAAATTACACTGGTGGTGGAAGAAGAAATCACCTTCAATCCAGAGGGAGATGAGCCGACGAAAAAGATCAACAAGCTCTCCAAGCAAGTCCAGGTCGTCAAGACAAAGATGCCGGAAGCTGGCTATGCCACCAATATTGGCCTTTGCTTTCCGTCGAAAGATTTACGAGATCCCGATGGAATAATCAAGAGAGGAAAGCCGGCCTTTCCTCTGTATGAACTGTTGACTTTTACGACACAATCGTCGCTCTACAAGATTGAATTCTTCTTGAATATCAAGGTATGTGGCCTACGGGTGAATCACGATCAGGAATACGTCTAACTCGGCATATACAGGTGCAACTAAGCGGCGCGCGCGATATCGTGATTCGGCAACCCATTGTTATATGTCCCTTGGACCAGCAAAGCTGCAAAGAGGAAATGGATGCGATTGAACAGGCCGCCAAGGATGCTGCTCACGTTGACCCCAACAACCCCATGCTACCAGCGCGCACCATTATTCTGGCCAACGATCGCGACTCGATTCGGGCCCTCGGTCTCTGCACCGTCGGTGGACAAAAGAAACCATTCATCGAATAATCGAATAATCGAATAATCGAGTGTGCTGCAGAAGTTCTCGTTCCCGTCTATGCAGTCTAGATGGCCGAGACGGCTCCAAATCGGGCCAGCTATCACGTACATATACAACATTCATTCAGAGGCGTTGCGGAAATTTTACAGTTTGGCGAACAGCGTTTGGATCGGGCATTGGGTTACGGCGTTTGTGGCAAATGTGCCCGGGCTGTTTTTTTCTTTCGAGGCAGCATTAGCTGTTGTAAACACGAGCATTTAGGGTAGCTGTGCTATCTATTTGGTGACGACATCTTGTGGAAGAGTTGGTATAATCGGCTATCCAGTTGCTAGTTAACCTCGAAATAATAAAATAATGCATTGAACTAACATTGGAGCTAATTCAATTTGTTGTGTTGGGGGGATTATATCTTGGCTTGATTGACGTAGCTTTTTGACAAACACCGGACGTTGACTCAACACAGAAAGTGGCTGATGCACAAGACCCCTAGAAATGAATTGATGCAGTTAAGATAAAAAACCAGAGCAGCAAAATGTGTTTTACAGCACCAAGGTGAGCCGCAAAAAACAACAAAAAATAACTGCATATGCGAGCCGTAGGGATCGAACCTACGCGGGCGATGCCCATTGCGGTTTTGGATATTCTATCGTCTCTCCACAGGGGAAACAGACTGTCCTAAACACAACGCCTTAACCACTCGGCCAGACTCGCGATAGTGGTGGGGATTGGCCTTATTTGTTACTATACGGCTTAGCGATGATTTTGCGGGTGGTTTTCAAGCGAGTTGCGGCTTGAGTCCACTTTTCGGGTTTGCATGGTGAGTGACTCTTGAACATTGCATACATAGCAACTACTTTCTACCAACAATCTATGACGGCTTCCTGCTGCCAATTGAAAGTTTTGAGATTTTCTTGATACCCTTGTCCGATTTGTTTGATTTTTTTGGGCCGCGACAGACACTGACCTACCTTGGACCTCTGCCTATCAAAAACTTTCATCTTCATCGAGCGTCAACCAGCCACAGTTTTATTAACGACTGCTGAGAACAACAACCTCGCCTCACCTCCCAACCGGGACGAAAACACTGGCAAAATGCCTTTTGATGATGACGACAACCCAAACATCATCGCAGGCCCGCCCAGCGCCGGCGGTGTCGACGGCGCCGCGGCCGCCGAGGAGGCCATGGAGGACGAGATGCCCGACTACAAGCTCTTCATGAGCATGTTTGACAAGCGCGGCGTGTCGAGCAAGACGATCCGCAAGGGCGAGAAGGACTTTGAGGCGCACGGCACGCGTGCCCAGGACGGCGTGCTGGAGACGAGCCGCCGCGCGCTCGAGGATGTGCTCTCCTACACGCGCATCCACCGCGGCGACGGCTGGGTGCGCGGCTGGTACGTGCCCGATTTCTGGCACTCAGAAACGGACCAAGTTGGAGTGCTGGATCCGCGGCAGGACGACGGGCGGCTGAACCTGCGCGACCGCGTCGTCGTCGTGGAGCACGAGCGCGGCAGCTGGATGAAGGACATTGGGCGCTCCGTGCCGGCGGGCATCAACGGCAGCGAGGCGCACAAGGCGGGCGTCGGCCGGTTGTGGCTGCTGCCGGAGGAGGCGCTGCACATGGTCGAGCGCGGTACGCTGGACCTGTGGTGGCCGTACCGGGAGCTGGAAGAGCTGCTGGCCCCGGGTGCAGCGAGCGGTCCGGACGATTACGACGTGGGCGTGCCGCTAAGTCTGGAGGCGGCCTATTCGCTACTGGTTGGCGAGGACGGCGAGACGGGCAAGATCTCGCTGCCGCGGTACCAGGTCTTTACGCACCTGAAGCGAGGCGGATTTCACGTGCTGCGTGCGCCGGAAGAACAGGCGCCCGCAGACCTCGATTCGAGTACCTCGAATAATACGGGTATGACTGTCCTTCAAAGACTGTTTGCACTGCTAGGACTGGGTGACGACACACGGCAGAAGGAGCCCAGGAAACACTCCTTTGGGCCCATGGTATCACCAGGTCTCTACCGGGCCTACAACCCTATCTACGAACAACTAAGCCTCCTACCTCGTCACAAACCGCGACCCATCACCTCCGCGGCCGCCGCGACCCCGCCTCAAGATCCCTACAAAGTCTTCTTTCACGTGTGGAAGTCTGGCGGCGCGCCCTTCTCCAAGCGCGCCCCGCCTGCGCCCAACTTTCGCATCGCCGTGTCCGACACGGACAATTACGCGCTGCCCACGCTGGAGGAAGTCACGGCGCTGCTCGAGTCGACGCCGCTCGACGAACCCGGCAGCAACCCGGCGTGGCGGGGCAACCCGGGCCGGCTGTACCAGCGGCTGAAGCACGGCCACCGCAACGTGCTGGTGGCGATTGTGGACCGCGGGCTGGTCAACTACATGCGCTTCGGCGAGGGCGCGTTTGGCGAGGAGAAGCTGTACGAGAGGCACGATGCGCGGAGGGGCGGACGAGGCGGCGGCGGTGGTGGCGGCGGGAAGAGAGGAGGAGGAGGAGGAGGACGAGGGAGAGGACGTGGTGGCAGAGGGAGAGGGAGAGGGAGAGGTCGGTGAAGCAGTGGTTGAGAGTATTTGCTTGTATTATACGATAGATACCAACACTGGCTGTACAATATACAAAATAGACTACGGCTGGGATTCATCATGTACCCATGTTATCATCAAGTTTCTGTTAGACATTTGCCAGTAAACAGGACTGTTTGCCAAGAGTTGAAATTTGGTGCGGCCCAAAATGCATATATTTCGCCTGAGTCGGCCATAAACGTTTTATGCATACCAAACTGCATATAAACGTTGCTCATAATGCGGTCTACTTGACTTGACTAATGAATGATCGAGCCTCGCAGGATGTGCCCGTGCTTGTCCAGCCTTGAAACTGATAAACGAGCCAGCCTTGAGCCAAGGCTGGATCCTACGTTTTGTCTTTTGCAAGCAATGCACCATCGCCATCGCATTTCCCAAAATAGATGATCTTAGTCAACGGCTTGCTCAGCATCTCGTCGTATGGGTCGCGTCGGAGGCCATCGCATGCCGGGCCGTGTCACCGATCCTGGCCAAAGCATGGTATGGCAAGGCTGTGACGAGGCGAGGCATTGCGTGGACAAGCAAGCCCGATGCGAAATCATCAACTTGAATCGGACGCTAGTGGAGATTGCAGAATACACGAGCCTTGTTACTGAGTGTTTTGCATCTCAGGGGTTCGAGAAAAAGAACGAACAAGCTCTTCATTCTCAGCCTTGTCGCCAGAGCTTGCCGAATATATACGATGGTAGGGCAGTAGACGAAAGTAGACGAAGCGATATCCACGCTCGAAGGGCTGTGGAACAAAGCCTCGAAGGCAGCGGAGCCAATAGTCGGTCACGCTTTTCGATGGCAACCCTTTACATATTACTACGCACCTTAAATCTCACGAACCACTGTCACCACATTCTTATTTTTCCTTGGCTGGGAGACTTGGCGGGGAGGCACACTAAGAACTGGGCTCGTTTATGAACTGGTCTTGCTGCAACAGTAAGCGCCCGGAGTGGGAACCAGACAAAAGTCTTTTGAATCTATCGGTTGCGTGTATGTATACATGTAACACGTTCGTTTAATGATGGCTCATAGAGCAAGAGGGGAATGGAATGCGATATGGCAATCACAAGCGGTGAGTAATAATCCTCTCTTACGTGTCGGGGCACATGCCGGTGTGAATGCTGCAGGGCCAGCTGTGTGACACGTCCCGCCGCCACACGCAACACCTCGCTTTCAATTTTAACAGCGCACACCACACCCGACGCATCGAGTTTACGAGGTGATTGGCATGATGGTAGGTTCAGCTGTAAAAAGTGGAGTGCATACGCCGAGTTGAGTTGATACTTGGGTTAGTTGCGCCCGACCATTTCCTGATATAGTCTGTTGACGGAAACCAAGTTTGTGCCAGATAACCAAATTTCCCTCTTCTTCGCAAGTAGCTTATTCAATAAAGACTTTCATGCAGAAGTGATTACTTTTGCATTGGAAATTGTCAATAATGCGCTCTCACTTGGATTTGAGAACTTTGCCTGAAGCGCCTTGCCGCACTCCGACGCCACTGGTTGAGCTGGGTGGTCTGGCCCCTCACCTCGCCTAGGTTCGACTCACTTGGCCTGTCCGAGGCTGAGCACCCACGCCCTGCGACGGTTATATTTTCTCCGAGCTCAAAAGCATCAACAAAACAGGCTGTCGAGCTCTCTCCCTACTCGCCGTAACCGTTTTGGCAGCGTGCAGCCCTGCATCTCACAGAAACTTTGACTTGGTTTGATCGCGGGAAAGTATCCGAGCCTTGCTCTCAACGCCTTTTTTACCAGTGGGGACGGACGGATCCTGTGAAAGCTAGACTGATATGTGGGCGTGCCGGCGATCGGGCCATTTCATATTGCGCGATGCCTGCAATACTCCTCTTCTAGGGAACGTGATGACAGGGAAGAGCACGGAGTGGAATGTGCCGAAGGATCAGACGGGCAGATGGATTCTCCTTCCCGAAGCTCATGAAAGGGCTCGGAGATAGTTGGAGTCCACGTCCTGACCAAGTCGTCGCGCTAATAAAATACTGGGAACGCAGGCAACAGGCAAGGCTCGGCCCAAAGACGCGATCGCAAGTGTTGAGACGGCAAAGAGCCTGAAACGTTCGTTTATATGCTTAAGAGGATAATGATGCAAAGTGATGCAGCCAATCGTTTGGTAAATGGGCAGCACTGCACAATGACTAAAGAGTAAGCATTATTCGTCAGGTATTGTATTGTGCCGTGTTGGCCAGCCCCGTTGCAAGGAACAAGGGGTTGGGACGGAGAGTGGGCTCAGTATGTGGCATTCTCCGAGCTGGTTGTGACATCCATGCTGCATAACGGGCGGGCTGTCAAGCCACCAACTTGCTGGGAAGGCGCCAGTTAATTACGAGCAAACTCAAAAGGGCGTTGTTGCCAAGCACGTTGGTTGACCATGCCACTAGGGCAATGGCCTCAGCTGTGTGCGTGTGTGTGGTGCTAGTCCTATCGTCAGCGAACTGGAGATGGGCAGGGACGCCACCTCGCAAATAGCGCCGCAGCGCGTGTGGGTTAAGAGCGATGAATCAGTTCATTGCCAAACAGGCTGATTGATCTCGTTTTAGTTTACTTCGAAATCAAGGAGACTTTTATACATCCCTGACAACGATGCGTGCCAACGCCAGCTATGAGAGAAGACGTTGATCTTGAACTGGACTTGAAGCAAAGCGACAGAGGAATAGATTTGACGCTTGCAGTTGCAAAAGTGATCTTTAATATGGGAAACCAGCCTACGGCACGAGCTGCACTAGAGCATACGAATATAGAGCGGTAATATTGCCGTAGTTGGATGGTACAAAAGAGGCTGAATCAGCCGCTGGTGGTTGGCTAATAAAGTGGCCAAGCTTGGCTAAAAAGTCCGCGATTAGCTCTGGAAAAAAGGTGCCATGAGAAGGAGAGCCTGCTGATTAGATTGCTCAATGGAGGCGAACAAGGCGCTGCAAAGGCGGGTAAAAATATTTATGCCGTTGGTCAAAATAGAAAGACCGATCATCAGATCATCGACGGCAAATCTTGCCTCGACTTTGGTTCTTGAGAGAGCCTCGTCGGAGGGGTGGGACGACCGGCACTTACTAACTAAACGGCACATGCGACAACGCTAGGCCGGGGGTGTGGGAAAACAAGTGTCTGGAACCGGGACACAGCAAGGAACGCAGCAGTCCCGCGCCGCCGGACTTTGTTATTAATATTCTTTGCCAACTGCAACTGGGGGGTGGTTCAGTTGCCGCACAAGTCCCCTGCAAGAGTTATATTTATTGAAACCCTGTGCGGCCAATTAAGTTGCTGCGGCCCGGATTAGGTGGTAGGGGTGTGGACATTTTGGCGTTGAGGTTGAGTAATGTGTTGTCTTGCGATGGGGGGGAGGGACGGCAGGAGAGGTACTTTTGGTAAGGATGAAAGTATTAAACTAGTAGCGGCATATGAGGAGAGCCAGCGTTGCGTTGTGTTGTTGCACATCTGCGTACCACTAGCGGCTGGGTGTGTGTTCTTGGTAATGCAGGTTTGAGTCTGATTAGGTGCCGCTTGGGTGAGATTAGTAGCGCAATATTTGCCTACATGGTGCGGATATACTTGGTGGGACGAGCTCGTTCATGCCGTCCTCCTCTTCGTCCAACTGCTGCTTGCAGCCTCAGTATCCATCAAATATGATTTTTATTACCTGATTGAACGGGCTCGGTATCATCGCGAGGAACCAGCTTTTGCCAGCCTAGTTCGAGGCTCGTTTGTAAATCATGGTTTGGCCTTGACAGTAGCCTGGCAGGAGACTGGTTTGTCCTTATTGGCTGCTGCTTCGTCTAGGCCCGCAGCCCTCCATCACATCCTTTCGGGAACCCAACTCAGAATACAACTGGCTTGCGTTGCGGTACATTGGCGCCACAACGAAGCAGCTTCGTGTACTTGCAGGTTGAGCCCACAAAACCCGCTCAACTGATCTTTGTTCAAAACATGTAGGCATTTACTCTTGTTTACCTCTTATCTGTAATTGTTGAGCGATCGCAAAGACTTGTGCCCATTCTGTCCGCTCTTCGAATCTACGACGACTTGCAAACTCCATTCCCATTTGTCTCTCGCTGTATCAAAAGTCCTTGGCTTCGCACTTTACGGCCCCGCTCCGACGCCACACAAGTCGCTGTTCTGTCTTGTCTGGGCCACGTTGGGCCCTTTTGGTTTCATTTGGCTTTCCACCGCTATAATTACAAGTCGGCTGCCAGGAGGTTCCACGCAGCGACACGAGACACCCGAAGAAAAGACCAGGCGAAAAAGGCCGGCAATTATTAAGGAACTTGCAAGACTGGGCGGCAATCGAGTTGTAAATTTGGGACTCTTTTCAGCAACGACAGACTGTTTCGGCATTAATCGCCACGACCTGAGTTATCTCAGCCCAGCCATCCCCTCCTCTACGCTGTTGTGGCGCACACCAGTGGTTGCTCGGTTTCTTCCCGTGTCCGTCATTCATTTAGAGGCGCGCAAGTACGTATTATTAGTCCTTTTGCGTATTTTTGGCTTGTGCTTGCATCCTTGGGCACTCTCTTTCAAACTTGGTTCCCTTTCTTTTCCCCCCAAGCTGAGCAACCTTCATTTTGGCGGGTGCACCGGAGACTTTTATTTGTGTCTCGCTTCACAGTTTTTCCAGTGATCTGGTCGCCTCAGCTTTCATTTTCTTCACTCTCGCTTCACCATTGCACACTTTGCTTCTGAAGCGGGCCTGGCACCTAACCACTTTATCAGTCTCATAGCACGCAATACGTGCCTGTTCTTCAACAAAACACATTGCGTCCCAAGAAAAACGCATAAACTTCTGTCGTGTTACTTCATCAGCTCATCGTCGGCCATTTTCTCCATTTTCAGCAGCAGCATACCGATCGCTGGGCCTATCCGGCAAACGCTGCTTCCCGTTAAATCCAGTGGTTTAAGCCCAGCCACGGCTTCACACAAACATCAACTCCACAACAACGACGACCACGTTTGAAGATGGCAGAGGTTGCTGCCCAAGATATCAACATGGCCGCCGCGCCTGCACCACTATCATCGATGCCGCCACCTCCTCTAGAGACGATTCCGCGTTCAGCAGTGCCGCCCTTTGCAGATGCACCCAACGAATGTCCAGCAGATGCTTCTGTCCCACAAGCTGCACCCTCCGAGGCAGACCGCATGCCCACGCCAGTTTCCGACAGCGAAACACGACCTGCGTGAGTAACCCTTTTTTTTCTTCTTGTTTGAAATTTCTTTTATCTGCATTTTGCTATACAATTTGTTTCCTCTCGTTGCACAAACGCCAATTGCGCATTACTCGCGTCGCGGCTGGTTGCAAACAAGCTCAGGCCGGCGGAGAAGCAAATCTCGTGACTGCAACTCTGCCCAAGACAAACCGTGCACAGCGCGACGATTGTCAACCATACACTGCTAGCCACCAAGCTTCATTTTCCCCCGTTCCGCATCAATTCGAAGCATTGCTTGTTTCTCGCCCCCTCCCTGCAGGCCAATGCTCTTTTGACGCCACTTCAATTGATGAAACACAGCTGCGCCTTGTATACGTGTTTTATGTAACGTGAGTTTTTTGTCAAGCGGATGAGCGACTGGCCACTGCAGCTTTTCTTGCAATGCAACTTGGCCCTTGCTCGTCGTTCATTGTTCTTTTTCTTGGGCTGAATTAGCAGGCTTGATTCAAAATTTTTTTGCACCAGGCGTATCGCTTTTACTCTCAAAGTTGGGGGCGGCGACGTGGTACTGTCACAGCCAAGTTGACTGCCTGGGACTGCAAACAAACGCATCACCATCTGGCGCTCTTGGCAGGCCTGATGTTGAATGTGACACAGCCTGTGCCATAAAGTCACAAACCTCGAGCCTGTTTGTGCTCTCTGGTATTTCAGCTTCGTCCCATGAACCAGACCAAGTCTGCGCCCGTGGATGACGAACACAGCCTAGTGGCTTATACCCCTTAGCGGCCTGACTATGACATGTCATTCTTTCGACGGTGTCTTTCCAACCAGCACATCTTGAACTCTGTCTTTTTCTCTTTTTTTGTTCGAGGTTGTCTCGCTGCGACTTGACTAGTTCAATTGTTGCACACAACTAGCCAAACGGGTCGCTAACATGGCTTCTAGACCCTTGGCAGAGAGACCAGCTGCTTTGGACAACGAGCAAGATAGTGAGCTCAGCGATCCTGACAGCACGGTTCGAACACCGCCACGCGGAATTGATCACGAGGAAGAAATTACTGTAGGGGCCGGGGTCAGCAGAATCTCGAGCAAGGACGAGGACGAGGACGAGACCATGGCAGATGCCGATGAGGAGCCCACGGGATCCCACTACCCCAAGAGAAAGCGCACATCCATCTTCAACGATCTCAGTGAAAGCAAGATTGAGATCCCCACGTCTATTGTCCGTGCGGATCGCCCTGAGCGGACAGCTCTCCCCACTGGATCAAACAAGCTGAAGCCTCGGAATAGCCTCGGTGGCGTCAAGGGAGTCTTGGTTGGCCACTGGAGAGACTCACAAGTTCCGGAGCTTGAGAATAAGCACGCCGTCATTGGGTTCATCGATGTTCGCGATCGGCTACGCACCCGTATCCAGCCCATCAACAAGGATGGAGACACCATCTCCGCTGAATACCCCCTCCCTCCCGGTCCTGGCGGCAGCTGGGTCACATTCGACCGCATTTACTTTTCGGATCAGCTGGTTGGCCTCGATCACTTCCAGGTAAAAGAGTACGTCCGACTACGCTCTGCGGCTACTGAGGAGACCGACGAGGAGAGGATTGCGGGCGAAGCGGAGGCCGTCAAGATCGCCACCATCAAGGGAAGAGAGCTTCTGCAGATTGAGAACCCTATCGTGGCTCCTTTGATTGCACATGGCGCGATTCCCATCGACCCCGCCACAGGCGTCGCGGCCAGCGACCCCAAGAGACGGCGCACCAGCTCGAACTTTGTCACCATCGCACCCCAAGACGATGCTGCTGCTGCTGCCGCTGCCGCCGCCGCGCACCCGCTCATCCACGACGCACTGCACGGCACCCGCCCGACGCGCATCGTGCTCGGTTTCTGGCGCGGCTCCAGCGAGGCCCAGCCGCGAGACCGCCACGCCGTGTACGGCATCCTCGGACAAAACGACATGTTCCGCGTCAAGGTGGTGCGCGAGACGCGCGACGGCCGCTACGTCGACGGCAACTTCCCGTCCGGTGCCGGCGCGCTCTGGATCCACTACGATGAGGTCGAGTTCGAGCCGCACATCAAGACCCTCAGCCGGCCCGAAATCAAGGAGTACTGCCGCATCCGCCAGTACCAGGTCGACCACGGCGAGACGGTGGGCGAGCGACGCGCCAACGAGCTGCGCGCGGCCGACGACGCCCGCGTCCGCGCCACCGCCTTCCTCCCCACGCACCACCTGCAAGGCGCGCCGCAGTACGCCGGCGCGGCCACGACGACCAAGGGCCATGCGCAGCGCGGCGACGCGGACGGCAGCGGCAGCGGCAGTAGCAATGGCGGCGCGGTGGACTCGCCCGGCGCCGGGCGCATCTCGGGCGGTCATGAGCTGCGCCAGTTGCGTCGCGCGGACTCCAAGCCCGACCTGCGCGCCGCCCGCCACTCTCTCGGGGATATTGAGGCCGCGACGGCCAGCAACGGCGGCGGCACGCCGCGCATGCAGAGCGGCGAGGCGCTCGAGCGCGCCAACGCCCTCGCGCGCCGCGAGATTGCCCGCGTCGAGGCGGCGCAGGGCCGTGCCGACCGCCATGCCGTGTCCCGCGAGCGCGCGGCGCTGGCCGCCGACGTGGGCGTCCTCCCGCCCGGCATGGCGACGGTGCCCAGCCCGCCCATGACCAACGGCGGCAGCGTCGCGGGCGCCGGCTCGCGCATGCCTTTCCATGAATCAGAGGATATTGAGCGCCTGAACCGGGTCTGGGCGCGGCAGGAGTCGCTGCGGCTGCGAGCCGGCTCCGAAGATGCCAGGATCTACGACGGCGTCAAGTATGAGCGCAAGCCGACCGGGCCTTTTATGGGAAAGCTCGTGTCGCAAGGCACCATCATCACCATCGACGGCGAGGATTACGTCGAGTATCGTGTCCTCACCAAACCATCCTTCTTCTAAAAAATCACAACACAAGGGATTGGTGACGAGGTTTGGGGTGTGTCTGGTCGAATTCAGCGATATTGCATGAGTCTTCATCCCCGGCGTGGGTATGCTATTACTGCTTTGTGTTTTTCTTTTCTGTGGAGAGGAATTTGCCTTTTTCTTTTAATTTGGGTGTGCTTTTGTGATTATAGCTATTTTGTTTGTTGCGCTTCGCTTCGAAATTCGAGACTGGGCATAAATTCCGCCTTTCATGCTCGAAGCTTGGGAGGATATACCAAGGGCAGCAGATAAGCTACGTGAGAAACGGAATATGCTTTCTGGTTTTTAATTACGAGCAAGAGACTCTCTTTGATAAGGGGGTATGGAACTGCTGGAACTGTGGGAATCAAATCGTGTCATTGCTTTTATGTACAGAGAGACGACTATTGTTTATTAAAAAATTGTTTCCAATTGTTTCCATTTGATATTTTCTTGCCGTGAAATAACATACAATTACAGTCGCAATCATATTGATCAGTCTTCAAATATATAGAGTAAATCGCCGTCGGCGTTCTGTAAATTGCGATGCTACTTGTAACCCAACTACCCTCAATCTATATGACAACGCCGCTCCAGGATATAAACAGAAAATGCTCACTTTTAACCATAACCCTTCTCTATATCTCGTAACTTCATATATGTATCTTGCCTGTGACGTATTTATGCCTTGGTTTCGCCATTAGCCTCGCCGCTGGCGCCATTTTGTTGCGCCTCCTCTTCGTATCCTTCCACCTTCATGTCGCCAAGACCCAGCTCCTCCTCCTCTTCCGCTGTGCGCTTATATTTTCTGCGTGAAATCTTGGGGTCGGGTGCCGGGGGATCGACCAGAGGCTGTACAAAGCTGGAGGCAAATGGGTCGGTAAGGATGATGCTGAACTTCTTCTCGCCTTTGATGGCGGCGTCGAGGCCTTCGAAAAAGGTATCCCACTGGGTCTTGTCGCTGGAGGCCAGAGAGTCACCTCCCTGACCGTTACCGTTCATCTCGAAAATCTGACTATGAAGATCGTTGCGGACTTGCGTCAGCAGGCCCTCGACGGTGGTGAAGCGACCGCCAAGAGTGCCAGGGTTGACCTGCAGCTGCAGCTCAGGGCACTCCAGACCGCAAGTTTCGCTCTTGAGAATGTCGCGTGCGAGATCAATGTTGTCTTCGACTGTGAGAGTAATGACTTCGCCTTCCTCGGGGATCTCACCACCGGTCTTGACATCGTTGGATCGGTAGCCGCAGTCGTGACAAACGGTGGACATGAGCACAACCTGCTTGAAGTGAGGGATATCAACCATTTTCATGTGGGTAACGCAAGAGTGCATGCAGCCGGGGCAGGTGGCGGGGAAGTCGTACACCTCGTCGGGAATGATTTCACCCTCAGCGGTTAGGCCGGGGTAGCCACCACTGCCAGAGCCAGCCGCCTCGGCAGCAAGGGCGGCGTTGACATCGCTGTCAGCGAGACCAAGAGAGGCATTCTGTTCAGATGTGCGAGGATACTCGCGCTTCTCCCACTTGCCAACGCCATCTTTGAGGTCGGGCGCGATGAACGAGTTGCCAGCAGGGTCGTCGACATAAACGCGGAAGGGGAATGATTCACCAGCGAGCATAGCGCGGCCCTTGGCAATAATCTCGGCAATCTTGATGTGCACCTCAGGGGATTGTTCCTTGCGCGCCTCCTGCCCAAGTTCGAGGTCGTCGATGACGGTGCTGAGGAGGCCTTCGACGTTGCTAAGCTGGCCGCGACCAGCGGGAATCTCGAGATCAAGCTCAATAAACTTGACGACGGCGGAGTCGGACTTGATGACTTGACGACCAAAGTCGGCGAGATCAGTCAATCGAAGTTCGTAGTGTGTACCCTTGGTCTGGATCGTTCCAGCGGGCTGGATCTCGTTGTTCTGAAAGCCACACTCCTCGCAGCTGAAGGACATGATGACGATTTCGCGGAAGTAGGGAATCGACGTGAGGAGAATTCTGGTAATGCCCTGTCAACTGTTAGTATCTCTCTAACGAACTCTGGATAGTAGCAACTCGCATTTTCATGGCAGTTCATGCAAAGCGACTCGATTTCATCAACGGGCTTGAAGTCCTCATCATCAGCTTCACCGTTAGCCTTGGGCGCAAGGCCCTCGACCTTGCTGCCGATGGATTGGAAGAACTCGGTAGAGTCCTGAACTTTTTGCTCTTCAGTGGCCATTTTTACGTATTCTGCAAACTTTGCAAGATGTTGTAAAAAGAAAGTGATGTTGTCGCAACTGACTAGCTGGATGGAGGGGCAATGAATTTTTTTTTGGAGGGGCAGATGTTGGCGGCGCGCGTTATGTCATGGTGCCACTGGACCCCAGATTTTCAGCAGCCAGTTGCGCCTAGAACATTCGGGCTTCTGGTGGATAGCTGCAGGAGGCGAATTTGTGAGGTGACTTTGGCTAAGACCATGCTAGATGGCCGAAAATAATGACGAAAAATATTGTGTAGGTCGTAATGATGTCTGAAGCTGGAAACAAGCTCACTTCATGAAACTGGCTAAGCTCAACCCACCCGAAGGCTTTTGCTGCGAAGAAAGCAGCGCTTGGAGACCAGCCTTGCGGTTCTTTGCACGTTTCTTACTGCTGGCGTTGGCAGTAACAGGCTTTGGCTTGTCGGGCTGTGTTCCGGGGGCAGGATCGACTGTCTTTTTGGCTGTCCGAGAGCGGGAGACTTTCTCTGGAGCAGGCAAGTGAATTCTCGTGATGCTTTTGCAGTGGCCACAAGTCAGAGTTTTGCAGGGCCCGATTGGCAACGTAATCGCACCCCGTTTACGAGATGGGCTCTTCTTGCGAGACATTCTGCGGGCTTCGAGTTTCAGTTTTGTCGCATCGCCAGGAATCATGATGTGACCGCAAGCTGTGCAGACGTGTTGTCGGTAAATGTCCGAGACGGAGGACCCTTGCCTCGAGAGGTGGTCGGCGCACTCGCTCATGAGGTACGCAGACGTCTCTGGTACAGCATCCCGGAGAAGATGAGCTGCATCAGCAAGAAAATTGGCGGCCAATAGAGGGTCTGCTGGCGCCATGGTGAGTGCAACCTGGCAAAGTTGCAGATGCCAACTGATGAAGCCTGGCGCAAGTTTTCGAGCCTCCAAAAAATTGGGGGTGGGTGCAGTCAGTGTGGGGTGTGCTTATCAACAGTTCTCAATTCAACGCCTACCCATGCCAACAACCGCCGCCTAAACTCCTCTATAATGCTACTTTTCTTGAAATATTTATGCTCTCCGAATTTCCCATGTGATGTCCTTGATGCTGACTTCTTCGCCGGCCTTTTCATCATAGTCGTACCACTCTCCGTCAAGTAGCTCGATGCCGCTGAACTTGGAGCCCGAGTCGATTCCATCAGCCAGCCACTCGCCCTTTGGAGGAAGTTAGCAAAGTTGCTGATAAAAGAATAGAGCCAAAACATTGCAAAAGATCTCACCTCTGCTTTGAATTCCGTAAACTCAAGGCCACGGCAGTCAAACTCAATGACTTTCTGTGCCTTGGCGGGTTCATGCTGCTGATAAGGAATCGCCGGAGCCTTGACAGTTGCGGTACTCTCTCTCTGGTTGATGGTTAGTGATTGATTCGTGATATTTGGCAATCGGGGTCTCACCTTGCAGTTCTTGCATCTCCATACAAAGTTGGCCTCACCACGGCTGCCGCTCATTTCATTCATTTCCTACTCGCTCGTTAGATTTTTCTCGGCTATGCCGCAGGGGCTGAACTCACAAATCGATTGACGCCGACGTAGTTGTTGTGAATTTCCCGGCACGAGGTGCACTGAACCTTGAACATGTACCAGAACGGGTTCTCCTCAGTGTCCAAAGGACGCAGGTTCGTGACGCTTTCATGTGTAAGTAATGACGATCACCCACAAGTTCGGCAGCGCAACCTACCCCGTGAGCTCCGCGGTGAGCAGAAGAGTAAACATGATGAAAAATGAGCGTTATTTTAAAGGCCCTCTAAAGACTTTTCTTTTTTGAAAGTTTTCCTTGCCAAAGACAGATCCGTGCTGAGGCTCCATATGCTCTCGCTTTGGGTGGTTGTGGTGGGGTCAAGCAAAGTACTTTGTACCGTTTGAGTCACGTGCAGTACACGCTGACCTCGCGCCATTTGCCAACTTTCCTCGGCCCATCGAATTTGGGCAGCAGAAAAGAGGTTGCGCAACACTCACAGCACTCCATTGCAGCCAATTCGCCGTCTCATGCGGCTGCAATGCAGTCTCTATGGAATAGAGCCAGCCAGGCTCACCGTTGCGGCTGTCGGGCATGCAGCACAGCGGTGAACGCCTTGGGCAGGAGAACGACAACAGCAGCCAGCCGCCGCAAAGCAACATTCGCTGAAATCTTTACCGCCTGCTACAGCTCCATGTTTGCATCGGCCGCCATTATCGATTCGATGAGAAAAGATGAGCGACGAAAAGAATTGGATCGGCAATTGGAGGAGGCGAAGCAAGAGCTTGCCGAACTCAAGGAGCAGGGCAAATCGCTCCCGTCCATCCACGGCACCAATCCGGACGGTCTTAGCCACAAACAGATGGACATCTTGTGGACGGCCATGAAGCAAATATACAATGAGCGCCCATACCGAAAGAATATTCGATTTCCAGCAACCGCTCCCGCGTCCAGCGTCACGGACTGCCTCCGCAAGGACTACTACGACTGCCCAACTGAGCCAATGCTTCGAAGCGGTCGGAATATCGACTACGCAGCTCTGGAGCGAGCAATCATGGCCGAAAGCCACGAGTACTTGGATCTAGGAGCACGAAACGAGACACACCTTCAGCACGAAACTACGCGGTTCCTCAGCCTGATCAATGCCCTCCTCAAAGAAGCAGACCGAATGGACCGAAGCAAGAAGCAAAGCAAGAGTTTCAAGCAAGCAAAGGCCCTGCTTCAAAAAAACCACTCTGGATATACTTTTAGATCTCTGGATCCAAAAGCTGCGCAAAACATGACGCTGGAGCTCAACGAGAGCCTACGCAAGATTCTTGCAACCCCTATGCCACCGAGAGAGAAGATTGGGCGCATATGCTACAACATGATGGTTTCCTCGCACGTACCCGACATTCACACATACAATACTTTGATATCCGGATTCGACAAACATGGACTGTTTCCTTTATCGGAGCAGGTCATCTATTCCTTTTTCTACGGACGCTACATTCGACCTACAGAGTCCACTTTTGTCGCGATTCTGAACCACAACAAGATCCTGAACAGACCCGGGCAGTTTTTGCTGAATGTCGCGCGTATTACGGGCTTGGACGATAAAACAGGTGCCAAGGTCCGAAGGCGACATCTGGATTCTTTGCAGCGCAATTTCGAACAAGCATGGATCGCGAAAAACCGATCCTCGAAAACAATGACCGGCGATTTTATCATGGAGAGCCTGCCACTGAATCGGGACCTGGTAGAAGAGATGATGAGGGGCTTATTACGCTTCAAGTTGTTTGAGCAGGCGGCTATGCTGTTTGCCGGATGTCTCAAGTCTGGCCTTGTTCTGGGAAGCCACATCATCCGGCAGCTGCTTGATGAATGCATTTCTGCCTTGGATTGGTCTGCCAGCGTGCAGTTGGTACGCGGCATGAGCGAATTCGGCCAACAATGGCGGGAAATGATGTTTGATAGCAACGAAGACGCCACATATCTGGTCAACCGGGTGCAGATTCTGCTGGACCTTTGCGGAATCAGCACAAGTGGCCTATCTCTGTCCTCTACAGCCAGCCGCCTACAAATTTCAGAAGGCGGACTGCGCCGCTTGATGAGCACCATTGATGGGCTGGCCGCAGATCTTGGGTCTAGCAACTTCATGGAGAAACACGATCCGAGCAAAAGCAGAATGCTGCAGTTGGATAGCATTTGGAAGGAATATGTCAAAGTGCGGAAGGTGACAACGGCGATCGAAAGCAAGCTGCTGAACGAGGACCACGAGCAAGAATTCCGCGAGGATTGTGCTATCCATATTGCCGAATCGGCTCTAGAGCGATCTGGGAAGCTGGGTGATGAATTGGCGAAGCTCATGCCTGTGCAAAAGAAGGCGGTTGAAGAGAAGAAGCCAGCGATACAACCTGTTCATGCTGTTCAAGAGTCATGGCAGCCTAGAACGCGGCAGATTGCTGTTGCGCAGGTTGCCGGCCTGGAACGCGAATCGGTCATGCACTGGAGCAGGCAATTGGTCTCACGGCCGCGGATGGCAGAGGCTGTCATATTTGGTTCGACCTAACCAGTTGCAATATTTACATGGGAATTGTGTATTATACTTCCATAGCGAGCATATTTTTTTTTCTCTTTTTGTTTAACGACCTGACCCGACGAGGGCAGAAAGAGGTGTAGACTAGTGTGTAGCATTAATTGAGACACCAAAACACATTTATACATGATTGTCGTCTTTCAATTCCGCAGTGGACGGTGACTTGAAGAAGTACCAACATAGCGAGCGATTAACGCAAATATTTGTGTGTTTGGGCGAACTCAAAGCAGACAAGCTAGTGACGTAGATTCCTGGCGCGGACCAGTCACGGCGCGCAGAGACGGCACGCTGCGGAGGAACCAGCTGGATTGGTGAGGCGAGACGATGCAGAGGCACGAAACGGATGCTGTGGTGCAGAGAAGCAATTAAATGGCGCTTTTCTGTATTCCTGGCTTTCCGAGGTTATTCCATCTTATTCGCAAGGCATTCATAAGCTTGGAGGGGTCGTAGTAGTGACGATGCTGACAAGGTCCTCTTCGGCGCCGTCTGCCGAAGACATTCACTGACCCGAGTAAACGGAGACAAACGGCTCGACAGCCATGACTAGCCATTCGGTCACGGTGCATATCCCCATCTGCAGCATCTTCTAATACAAGGTGCTTCCCACGCGTCTGATTATTATTTATTCTTTTATTTTGCGAAAAATTCTTTTCGACTACTTGGCTTGTGACGCCGTGGGGTCATGTCAGTGCCTGTGGAGAGAAAGTTGTGGAGTGACACGACTCTGCTTTCTGCAGTGGCGCAAAAAACTTGGACAGTGGTCGGTAACCGCCCGTTGGAGACCGCGATCCCCCACGACAGCGGTCCCCTGCTTATTTTTTCTTTCTGCACCTTCCTTTATCACTCACTGGAGTGTATACTTTGCATTTCTTCAATCCTTGTATTGATTTCGGAATCGCATTGTTTTGCGTCGTTGTCTCGGTCTGCCTGACCGCCTGCATACCGGCCAAGCGTCCATCTCCCCTGCCACACATCACACCCCGGGAAATCTTGTCTCACGAGGGAAAAAGAGAGGACTTGCCCAAACTAATTCCAAAACCCCACCAACCATCAAGCAGCAGGGCGAATTAGCTTACTGGGTTTCTGAGACAGAGCTAAAATCTGCCCGGGCCTTGCATCGGCTGCTGCATACTTGACCCTTTCCCGACTGTTTGGGTCAACCGCGACTGGCCGGCCAGCTTTTCTTTTTTTGTAATCGCAGAACTGGGGAAGCTTCAATCGGAAGAAACCATCTTCCCTTTTGCATTGGCAACTTCCGATAGCGCGACCGTCAAATCCGTTTCTTCTCGAAGCGCGGCTCCAGCGCAAACCCCACCTCCAAGTCGTGTCACCCAGCGCTGCCATTTGCGCGGCTTCGCCTGGTCCGCTATCTGACTTTCTGACAACCTGTCCGTGGTCACGCGGGACATTACCTTTCACGTCACACACACATTTCTTATTTTTATTAGCCTTATTCGCCTCTCGGATACTATCCGGTCCCCTCCTTTGTCTACACGACATTGACATTGAGTGGTACAGCTTGGCTGATTCTGCAGCTCCTACGCCACCCAAAGTTGTCCCTATCTGCCATAGCTTGCGACGGTCCAGCTACACTACACTCCAGGGCCGGCTCGTGTTTAAAATATAGTCAATTGGCTGGTCCGACGCGCCGCCTATCCCAACATGAAGTTTGGGCGAAAGTGAGTGCATCACCGCGACGGCGACGAGCTGCGGCTCTTTAGCCCCTCTCCAACACACCGCCACACACTAACATGCCGTCTCCCAAGTCTCCCGCGCAACCAGGTCCCCGAGTGGGCGGCCTCGTATATCAACTACAAGGGCCTCAAGAAGCTTGTCAAAGCCGCTTCTGAAAAGGCAAAGAATGGAACCGCGGTGGATCCTGCAGGTGGGCGGCCTCATCCTTGATGCCTCTTATATGACCGCTCAACGAAGAGGGGGGTCAGTCATTCCCCCTCGCGTAACCTAACGAGATTCTCTTTTCTGCAGAGCTCTTCTTCGCCCTTGATCGTAATCTCGAAGACGTCGACACCTTTTACAACAAGAAGTACGCCGAAGCCTGCCGCCGCGTCAGTCTCCTCCAAGATCGCTATGGCCGCGTCCCTGACGTCGTCGCCACCCTCGACGAGGATGAGGTAGAAGAGGTTATGGGCGCGCTGCTCGAGCTGCGCACCCTGCTGCGCAACTTGCAGTGGTTCGGCGAGATCAATCGCCGCGGTTTCGTCAAGATCACCAAAAAGTTCGACAAAAAGGTCCCCAACATCGCCGCCCAGCACAGCTACATCTCCACCAAGGTCGACACCAAGCCCTTTGCCAAGGATGGCAGCACGTCGCGCCTGCTCGTTGAGATTAACCGCTGGCTCTCGGCGCTGGGCGATGCGCAAAACATGGACGACGCCAAGTCGGATCGCTCAACCCGCTCCCTAGGCCGTGCTTCTACCAAGGCTATGCTAAACCTGCCACAGGCACAGCTCGACATTCTCGACCAGGCGGTGCGCGCTGACGACGACAAGGGCCTCAACGAGGTGATTCACAGCACCGTCACGCCATCGGAGCCTGCTTCGCAAACATTACTGCTGAACTTGCTTCAAAGATCCATCTCGGCGCGTGCCAAGAAGTGCATCGTGGTTTTGCTAGGTCTGATCAAGCATCTCGACGAGCCTGATGACATCAACGGCCGGAACTGCATTCATCGTCTCATCATTCACATTGGCCGAACAAAATCCAGTGTCAACGTCGACGATAGACCTGTCCCCGCAGGCAGTCAGTTCTCTAGCCGACACTTGCAGCCCGCCGTCTCTGCCGCTGTCGCTATCAAGGCCATCAATACGCAAGAGTCTCAGCTGCTGAACAAAGATGACGAGACCGTACAGCTGCTACTATTTCTGCTTGACATCATCAAGCCCGAGCAGCGCATCTCTCTTCGCACGCGCGACTCGTTTGGGCGCATCCCTCTTCACTATGCTGCCCAGGCTGGCTTTGTGGTGCTCTGTCAGATTCTCATGGCCCGCATGCAAGAGTGGAATCAATTCGATGTCAGCGACGGCATTGACGCTCCCGAGTGGCAAGATGGCGAGGGCTACGCTCCGCTGCATCTGAGTGTCATTGGCGGCCACCCTCTTACTACGAAAGCGCTTTTGCAGGGCGAGAATTGGCAAGGTAGTAGTGATGCTAAGCCTCTGCTGCGCAAGGCAGTTGGCAAATCCGGTGCTGTCCTAGCCCTCGCCACGAAAGCGAACTACTGGGTTATTGTGCAGATGCTGCTTGATGCGGGTGTCGACATTAATTGGCGCGATGAGACAGGCGAGACGGCCCTCCACGTTGCTGCGCGTTTCAACCACCGGGAGTGTGCTGAAATTATTCTCAACGGAACCGACACGCAAAAGGCAGATATGGAGCTGGCCGAGAATTCTTATTCTTGGACTCCACTGCATGTCGCTGCCGTTGATGGCTCGCTCGATGTTGTGCAGCTACTCATCGAGGCCGGCGCACAGCTTTCCAAGCCTGACGCTTCGGGCTGGATGGCAAAGGAGCACGCTGCGCTACGAGGTCACATGGACATTGCGCGACTTCTTGGCTCTTATACGGAGGAGGAATCCGAGGAGCCGCCCAAGCGTCCAACTGAGCCCGGCCTGTCAACGAGTCCTCTCGAAGCCTCTTCAATTGATGGGCGTCGGTCCAACGGTGCTGGTCCAAATGGACAGGCCCGTCCTATCGAATCTGTCAAGACGTTTGGGCATCGTTATCTTCGCAACGAGAGCTTAGTTCTCGTCAGTCTTGGCTCCATGGATCTACGCAAGACGACGGAGGCTGTCAACCTGGACAGCATTCCGCTGACTGAGGCGCATAACACGCAGCTGGATACGGCATTGTCAGTCGTCGTCTCTGCCACTGGAGCAGTGGGTGAGCCAACCATTATCGACCTGCCCGTGCACGACGGTATTGCTACTGAGCCAGTGGTTTTTACGACTGGAGATGCCGAAAAGGTCAAGCTCATGTTCGACATTGTGCCCACCTACTCCGGCAACCAAAAAGCGAAGGTCGGGCGAGCGGTGGCTCTCCTCTCGTCTGTCAAACCCACTATGGGCTCAGGTCGCATGAATCTGCAGGGTGATGTCTGCGTCCCCATCATGTCGTCCAACTTTGATGTCATTGGAACGGTCAATTTCAACTTTCACGTCATTACACCATTCCACCATCCCAACATGGAGATTACCTCTCGTCAGACGTACTGGAAGAAGTTGGAGACGACCATGCTCATCGGCCACCGCGGTCTCGGCAAAAACGCGAGCTCCAACAAGTCTCTGCAGCTTGGCGAAAATACGATTCCCTCATTCATTGCCGCCGCCAACCTGGGTGCTCAATACGTCGAATTCGACGTGCAGCTCACCAAGGACCACGTTCCCGTCATCTATCATGACTTTCTCGTCAGCGAGACGGGCATCGACGCGCCCGTGCACACACTCACTCTGGAGCAGTTCCTGCACATCAACCCCGACACGCGCCGCGCCGAGGAGCGCGCCAAGCAGGCCGACGCCAACCCGACGGGCTCGCGCGCGCGCAGCAGCAGCTTCGCGCCCAAGCGGTCGCACTCGATGGGCTTTGCCGGCACGGGCGCGGGGTACGGCGAGATGGAGGAGCGCATGAAGCACACGCGCGACTTCAAGGAAAAGGGCTTCAAGGCCAACTCGCGCGGCAACTTCATCCAGGCGCCGTTTGCGACGCTCGAGGACCTGTTCCGCAAGCTGCCGGTGCATATCGGCTTCAACATTGAGATGAAGTACCCGATGCTGCACGAGACGGAGGAGCACGACATGGACACGTACGCGGTCGAGCTCAACTCGTTCTGCGACACGGTGTTGTCCAAGGTGTACGAGCTCGCGGGCGAGCGGCACATCATCTTCAGCTCCTTCAACCCGGACATTTGTCTCGGCCTGAGCTACAAGCAGCCGTCGATCCCGATCCTGTTCCTGACGGACGCCGGGTGCAGCCCCGTGTCGGACATTCGCGCGTCGTCGCTGCAGGAGGCGATTCGGTTCGCGAGCCGCTGGAACCTGCTCGGCATCGTATCGGCCGCGGAGCCGCTCATCAACAGCCCGCGGCTGGTCCGGGTGGTCAAGGAGAATGGGCTGGTGTGCGTGAGCTACGGCACGCTGAACAATGATTCCATCATGGTGCAGGTTTGTGATCCCCTATTAAAAAAACGTAAATTATGAAATGTGTGATTGGCTGACTTTTGTGGGATTATTTAGCGGCAAGTGAAGCAAGGTATTGATGCAGTCATTGTTGATAGCGTTTTGGCCATCCGCAAGGGTCTTACCGCAGGCGAAACGGCAGAAGCCGCCATCGAGGCCTCATAACACGGGGGAGCGACGTGTATCATTCAATAAAGTAAAATTTTCAACAGTACAGCTACAAGGTACAGCTACCAAAAATTAAAAAAAAAAATCAGTGCATTCGATTAATAGACTTGACGTGAATACATGGGCTCGTGATGAATAATTTGGGCGATTGTTGGATCGAACCGCACTACTGGGAATGTTCACCACCCAAGGCACATGCCGAAGTTAAGGTCTGGTACCGAGCTGCAATTCAACGTTTCTGGAAGAACGGCGGTAAATATGGCCTCATAAGCCAGTGACTCGGTGTCTTTTTTCTTTCTTTATTTGTTTTGTTTTGTTTTTCTTTGCTGAAACTCGACACACCTATTCTCGGGCCTCAAACAAGCGCCTTGAGCGGCCGCCCGTCATCAGGGAGCGCTAACTTGTATCGTAGTTAGCGCGCAACCAACAAGAAAGAGAGTTGCCGGCCTTTCCACTAGTCTGATCTTGGCTGGCAAGTTCCAAACCTTAAAAGTCAAGCCTCACCCCTCGCGAAACCACCCGCACATGGTATAGAGCCTTTGTGCAGTGCAGCAAATAGCTGGAAATCCGGTACCCTAAAACCTGGGGAAGGAACCTTTTTTCCACCAAAATGCCACTCTGCGTCTAATTCGTGCGCCCCTCACACCCCTGAAGTATACGGGCACGTATAAAGGTATAAGGGTAGAACAGAGAAGGTACCTTCGAGGGTCCTTGCTGTTCTCGAACCCTTCAACCCCGAAACTATAACTTTCTTCTCATATCCGTCTCTTCTCTTCTTCTTTCCATCATCAACAACATTGAATTTGCTATTTTTATCTTTACATCAGATACAGAATCTCTTTTGTCGGCCAGAAACAGCATCATCGACAATGGCCCCCACAGACATCAACCTCGGTCAGACGCATCGCTGGCTCGCCCAGCTGCACACCGCCAACCTGCCGCCGTCAACATCGAGCGGCTCATCCATGCACAGCAGCACCGGTAGCAGCGCCGACTACGGCTGCACCTTTGCCGCATCATCTCCGGTTTCCACCTCGCCGACCTCTTCCTCCTCCTCCTCCGGGCCTAGCCCCGCCACCGCCGTGCCACCGAGCCCGTTGACCGAGACCCGCGCCAGGAGCTTGCAGCGGCTGTGTGAGATCGGCGCCGCGCACGCCAGCGCCAGCACCGCCATGGCCGCCGAGAGCGCCGGAACCGTGCCGCACCCGGCCGGCATCAACACGCGCTTGAGCCCAAGCAACATCAACTACATCAAGGCCGGCAGCGGAAGCTGGTCTGCGGCGGGTGACAACGACAGCCCGGCATCTTCGCCGCTGGACGCTTCTCCTATCCGCGGCCGATCGAGATGGTCGCGCAAGTCGTCGGGCCAGTCGCTCGAGGCGGTCGAGGGCGCGTCGATGCGTCGCTTCTCGCTTTCCAAGTTTAAGCTCCGGTAGAAGCCTCCCCACGAGAGAGAGTAGCTTTGGCCCCGTAACTGTTTTACTGGAGAAGGAGAAGAATTGTTTTTACAGCATGCTCATGGGAGGGAATATCCACGGGCGTTTTCTTGGTTTACAAGGGTGGTATTGGGCGCCACTCATTCAGACTGCTTACATGCACACAACTTTATTGTACATTACTTACAAGTCCCACTGCGTAAATAATTGATTACTTTATGCTTACTTTAATTCCTTACGATTGCGACTTGTTCCCAGACTGCCACTGCGTAACTACGACACCGGCGGTTAGCGCCGGCTCAACAGGTATAACATATACTCTTGAGCTCGTCGCCTTCCTTTCTGAGCCACTCCATCCAGATTGCGCCATGTCATGCAATCTCATCAAAATTGTGCAACGGTAATGCCCGGGACTCTTTCATCACGGAACATGGAGCTTCCGAGCACAAAGACGCAGCCAACTGAGCTATACCTGTCCACGATATAGTGGCTTGGTTAGCTGCAAGCTGCATCTTTTTATCAGCGTCAATCTATTTCTCGTACTACCCCTCCCTCATACAGCACGCCACCTTTCGTGACGGTGGCATGCTGCACGAACCATTCGCGGAATTTGGCCGTGCAACCGTGGCCAAGGCAGCACCCGCGGAGATGCGTTGGCAGACGATGCGGCCGCCGCAGCTTGCATGTCCTCTAGGGCTAGCATAGAATTGCACGACGACGCTATTTGAACACGAGCTTGTTCTATTGGAAGTTCTCGGTCTCATATCCTGGTCCAGTCTGTTTTGTTGCACACCCTCTTTCGCAAAAGTGCGCATGGTGCCAACGCAAGGTTGCGCGCACTAACTCGTCGTTGCTTCGCCCTAGCGAGGTTGTGTTGGGCCAACGTGCATCGAGTGAAGTTGAGCGCAAAGCACCAGGAGCCTTGCCAGCACATGCACGCCCGGCTTCATTTTGGAGATTATAGTCGGTTCGAGGCCATGGTCTGCAGATGGCGGGAGTATGTGTTCGATGTCCAACACAGCAAAAAAGTAACCCTTCGGGAGCTGTTGTCGCGACGTCCCGCAAGTTGGCTGCCTCTAGAACTTGCTACGGGCGCTCGTGAAGCATTAGCTGAGTTGGCTTTCCTGTCTTGTTAGCTCGCCAGCCACGACTTGTCCGGCTAGGGAGGGAACGCTCCCCCCGCATCACAAGCATCCTCTTGCTCTACAACTCCAATTCGTATCATTCTATTGTTCGCAAAGATATTCAACAACTCTTTCTTTGGTAACAAATCGCCAAAATGCCTGAAGATGAAAATGTATATGCCAGCGTGAGCTTTCTGCGACTCCGCTGGCTGGTCCAACAAGGGCCTATCTGGGAAAACATCCGCGTCCTGGACGAAGTGACCGATCCAAACTCGGCGCAGCGCCCCTTTCAGACAGAAACGGCCGAGCTTCATGAGATTGCCGCGCTCCCTTTTTCCGAGCATCCCAGGACGACGCACACCGTCACCGTCTGCCAGATGGACGGGCTCGAGATGTGGAAGATGTGGGGTGAGGGCAATTATAGCCCGCGGCGCGAAGATCCCGATGCCGCGCCCAAGCTCGAACTCAAGGCCAAAAGACGGCAGTGATTTCATCAGCATCGGTGATTTCGTCTTGGCCGTGCACCCGTGGCTTCTGTCGCTCCGGGCGCAGTATCTTCGCGAAGTCGGGCCACCAACGGCGGCCAAGAATTGCCCGCGGACACTAAGCTTTGGTTTGATCCGGTCATGCCCTGCGCTGTACAATTTAACTACGAGCCGGGATATGGCGAATGGGAGAGTTTAGCATTCCACGCAAGTGATCTACTAGAGGAAGCCTCGAAGGCGACATGAGGAATGCGTGTGGCAAGGGTCCCTCGATGATCCAGATAATGACATGGTTCAGACGTCAGTCTACGTGACCCGAGGCTGTACAGTACAGCATCTAAACATTCAGTCATTTATCAGTATAATCTTTATAAAGCAGCCCTGGAAAGCCAACGAGGTGTGCTCGAGATTCAAGGATTGCCAAGGCTTGCATCACACAAACCTGACTCGTGCCGCTGCATACACATTTTTATTCTTTTTTGTCTGCAGACTGGGCAAAAGATTGTTTGGGGCTCTTTGTACCTGTTGTAGCAAGCTCTTGGGGGCCGGGCTCATGTCAATGTTGAGGTGCTGGAAAACCAGACTCTGAATGCATGTTGCATGACAGCATGCGAGCTATCGCGACCGAAATTCGCCAGCTGTTGTTGGCGTCAGCAGCCGATGTAGACAAGTCTAAATTAATAATAAATTGATCCTTCTGTCGCAAGCCACTATTTCTCGAGCTGTAGAGCTGGGTGTGTTCCCCGCATCTTCGTTACGCAACACTACCAACAGACCTCTCAGAAATATCGCATTCGTCTACTAAATTCATAAACATCAATTCACTACAACCCCCGACTCGAGATGTCTGAAGACGGAAATGTCTGGCCTAGCGTCGACTTCCTCCGACTTCGCTGGCTCGTCCAAGACGGACCCATCTCAAAGAACATACATGTGCTCAACGACGTGACCGACTCCAAGTCAGCACAGCGCCCTTTCCAAACAGAATCCGGAGAGCTGCATGAAATTGCTGTGCTACCCTTTTCCGAGACCCCCGTTGCACGCCATACTGTTTCCGTGGATCAGATGGATGGGCTTGAGATGTGGAAGATGTGGAGCGATGGTTCTTATAGCCCTCAGCGCGATAATTCAGATGCTGCGCCGAAGCTTGAGATCAAAGCAGGTGAAGGAAGAGACTTTATCAGCATTAGCGATTACGTCCTGGCTGTCCACCCATGGCTTCTATCACTTCGCGACCAATATCTCCGCGAGGTTGGGCTCATAAACGGCGGACAGGTATTGCCCCATGATACGGAGATTTGGTTTGATCCTGGTCTATCTACCGTGATACAATTTGTATATGCCGACGAGACGAGCCGTTGGGAAGGGTTGGCAGACCTTGCCACCAGCCTCTTAGCAGAAGCCTCCTAGAATAATTTTGAATTGTTCACACGGGAAGCTGAGATAGAGCACTCTGGTTTGGGCAAAGTATATTCATTTATAATAGTCTCAACTAGATAAACTCATTTTAAACAATCTCATTTGCCCGACTGCGGGGCCTTGACACCATCTGGGGTTGCGCCGCTCTTTTTGTACTCATCGCTGCTGTATTCAACCAGAACTCAATTTCGAAAAGATCAAGACGTTTGCAACGTCCACTTACAGCGGTTATTGGGACGGGCCGGATAACTCGAAACTGCATTTCGATTGGAGTCAAACAAACAGTCGAGTGAATTACACCCATAGATCCCAGATTCTCAATTTCAAGGGC
This sequence comes from Paracorniculantispora psalliotae, assembly GCA_002796755.1. Classification (NCBI taxonomy): domain Eukaryota; kingdom Fungi; phylum Ascomycota; class Sordariomycetes; order Hypocreales; family Cordycipitaceae; genus Paracorniculantispora; species Paracorniculantispora psalliotae. The sequence continues at coordinate 1,112,620 of PHFE01000093.1, forward strand.
AATGAGAATGAGCAAGGCCATTGTAACATTGATGATGCTTGTTATAAACATCGTGCCAACTATCCGTTGGACTGGGAAGGCAGAAATCCGGACAAGAACTACACCATTTACACATAGTCAGACCAGTTGGCTCGTTGTCTCTTGTTTATCTTGCATTTTTTTAGTACTTAGGTTTGTGAATTAATATATTTGGCGGCATTATGTTGCTTTCATGCGAATCGTAACCAAGCTGCGCTCAGCGCAGTCTTTCCATCCCGTTCTCCCCTAGTGTAAAAACCAGCTAGAAAGGGTAATGATGAGGGCAAAGATATTGCACGGTCACCTTACCAGTGTCGTTTTCTGTCACTCAATCTTCTCGGTCGGTTCGGACTGACGCGATATGCCTGTAAGTGACGAAGCAATCCCGGCTGGAGTTTGGCTCAGCCTGCAAGCGCAGCATGACGAGATAAAGAGGGATGACACCTGGGGTCAGTGAGAAACTCAAACTCCAGAAATTCAATTCAAGTTTTCTAATTATTCTGTGGTATTCATGCTGTAGTTCTGAAAAATGCTGCGCGAAATGCATGCTCGTGGTATCTTGAATGCTAATGACTCTCCTTTTCACTCCCTTCCCTCAATGCGCCCTCTCCTCATCTTTGATCGAGGCCGCCGGCAACTCCGCTGGCGACGGCGGACTCACAAACGCCGGGAGCTCGATAAACACCTGCGTCGACCGATCGCCCGCCAACTCATGCCGACTACCACTGCTCCCCGGCGCCCGGTCCTGCTCGTTGGCGCGCCGCAGCGACTCGTAGCCCGACGAGTACGGGCTCCAGGGTCCTTTGCTCGCGCGCGGGTCAAACTTCATGTTCTGGTTGTAGTAAAATCCCAGGTCTTCCTGCGACGACGCGCCCATCCACTGGCTGCCGTCGCTCTCCTCGGCGCGCTTCCGCTGTCGCCGTCGCCGCAGGAGGAAGAAGAGGCCGAGACTGACGAGTGCGATGAACGCAAGGGGGCCGAGGACCGCGCCGGCGATCCAGGCTTTGGAGGGGGAGGACGGTGGTGGCGTGCCGGGCGCGGGGCCGTACGTGGAGGATACGGAAGAGGTAGTGGTCGCGTTGGCGGTGCTGCTGGCGAGGCTACCGCCGGCGGAGGGGGTTGATGATGTGGTTGCTGACGTGCTGGATGATGTCGTCTGCACGGGATCGGCTCGGTACAGCGTCTTGCCAAACTTGAGCTCGCCGCCGCAAAAATAGGCCGTCGTTGTCGGTCCTTGTGTCGCCGGGATGAGGAGCTGCGATTGGCACGAGCCAGCCTGACTACACATGGCATGTTAGGATATCCATAATGTCATTTTTTGTTCAAATTTGACACGCTCAAGTAATCATAAGAGCAATTCAAACGGAGATGTCGTCTTACCATGCGGAGGTAGAGCCAGGGAAGCGCAGCGTGCCGTCGGCGCACGTCGTCGCGATGAGGCAGGCGGCGGTTGCGCTCAGGCAGCAGCCGTTAAAGGTCGCCGAGGTGGCGAATTGATATGCAGACGGACATGTATAATACGATGCTAATTTATAGTCAGTAGTTGCACATTTAGATTCTGCATTTTCCGGAATCGACGTACCTGTGGGATTGGGTCGTTCAGACGGCGCAATGAACCCGACAAAGGCGGGATGATCAGGCCCAATCGTCGTCGTCATGCTGCCTGAATCTGAGTCTTCCTCTCAATATCACTGATTCGAAGAGAAAAAAGACAGTCCCTCTCTCGTTCAATCCTCGGTTCTCGAATAGTTTGATATCCAGGGGTAAAATGATGATAAGAATAGAGTCGCTTCTTGATGCTCAATCGGGTTTGGCGTCCTTTGACATTTACAAAAAGAGCATCAAATCATTATGAGAAATAAATTACATTCCCGAATGGAGAAAGAAACATTAAAGAAGACAAAGATAAAACGAAAGAGTAACGAGATTCATAGGAGAAGAACGAGCCCGCTCTGGGGCAGTTATTTCGTCTGGTCCCCCAGCCTAGCCTCGTTCATCAAAAAGGCGTTTTTTCTGGTCCTTACTCACGGGCACCCGCCTAGCTTGCCTTGCCAAGATACCAACCTAAAAATGCAGGGGGCCGAACTATCCGTCAGCTTTTTTCTCTCATTCGTTATAGTCGGATCCTTGTCCGCTTCGTAAGGCGAAGCGGCTGAGCGCGCGCACCTGGCAGCCTCGTCGGCAAGGCTTGGGACAAAGAACGAGCCGAACAGTCTAACTAACAATCCTTCGAGTCGCCCTTGTACCTGGCCTGGCTTGCGCGTACCTGCATAGACGTCAGATTCACGAAGCACTGAAGGTGGGACGACGGCTTTCCCCAGGTGTGCCGGAAATGCGCAACGGGATCAATGTCTTCTTTATTCCTTTTGCTGACGCTAGTCACTCTAATAATCAGTTTCTGCAATCGCTAGAAATGAATAAATAAAGAAGAATAATCAACTCCGTCAACCAAGTTCATGTTTTGTATATCCAATGAAGCCTCTTAAGAATAAAACCCGGCCAAAAATAATAATAATTAAAGATATGCGCCTACGCAAATTATACAGGGAGTCCCCCCTCGAGCGACTCGTCACGCTCCAATCTCTCCAGCCCCGTGCCGACGGCACCGTACACCTTAAGCGGGACGGACACGTCAAAGCTCTCGCAGGCCAGGTTTTCCACGGCGACGAGCACGAGGCCGCCCTTGTCGTCGTGCGAAATCTGCTCGAGCAGCGTCGAGCCGACACTCGCCGCCGTCAGCGCCGGGGACGCCGTCTCGCTGTCCTCGCCGCTCTTGGCGGGCACCACAAACTCGACGCGAATCTTCCACTCGAAGCTGACGCCGCTGGTCATGAACTCGGGCGTGGCCGATATGGGTATCGTGGGGGTGAAGACGATGCGCCGCGAATACATGGTGGTCTCGGAGGACCCCACGTAGACTTTTCGCGTGACGCGTTGGATACTAGAGTCGGAGCGCACCGCCAGAGAGGGATCAATCTTCTCCGACGTCTCTAGCGTGGCGTGGACTGCGTAGCAAGGCACGTCGGCTTCTGTAAAGTCAATCACCATGGTGACGACCTCGCCCAGTCTGTATGCAGGTCGGGGCAGCATGACTGCGCCGACGCGTTTGCCGTTTCGCGCAATTTCAAATCGGTTCTGGCTTTGGCCTTCATTGGCCAGGTTGCTTCTCAAAATAGCAAGATTAATCGCTTCTTTCGTAGACGTGACTTCGTCAAATGCCGATGGGCGTCGTGAATCGAGACCGTCAGTGGGCGATAGCAGAGTGTTTGACTTGTCGTCTTTTTGCTGAGCAACAAGCTCATCCACGTATGCCAAAAAGTCGCCCATGCTTCCCTTGTTTTCCACGTGGATGCGGCCTTTGCTGGCATGCTTGCGCTTACCAACAGCTTTAACCAGCGCCTCGTCTTTCAATAGTATATACGGGTTCATTAAATCGTGACCGAGAATTTCGCCATAGCTGTTTACGCTGCCGAGGACCCTGAACGGAACCTCGACTGAGCGAACTTGTTGTTCGCGGGCTCCTCCCGCTCTCTGCGTTCCAACGACCAGCGAGTAAGATATTTTGAGAGCCTTACCTTTGTGCGTCGGTGGCAGGCCGCGGGGAAGTCGGAGCGTATATTCAAAAGAGCGGCTTTCGCCTGGCGCGAGCTGCATGTCGACGAACAAGATTGATTGAGGAGTGCTCAGCAGCGGAACTGCCTTGGAGTTTGCTGCGCCTCGCATCTCCTTCATCGTACTCATCTCGTTGCTGCCCAGGAAATCGCCGAGGGAATTGCTGATCGCTCCCCATCCAAATCCGCGCAAAAGGCCGCTTTCTCTCCTATTCTGGTCCAGACCGACGACGCCACCGCCTCGGCCACCGACAACGCCCTTTTTCTTGACTTCATCAAACTGGCCCAGACTAATCAGAGATCCGTCCAGCAAGAAAGATCCTTGTACCTGGGCGTATCCCATCATGATCGATTCTGGCGCCTTGTTTTGCGAGCCTGGCAAGCCAGACGTCTTGCGGAAGTGCGGTGGGCGAGCACTGCCTCTCGGGGCAGGATATTCGGAGGCGAGGGTCTCGGAGGAATGGTTACTCATAGCATAGAACTCGCCACTGCTTCGCGGTGTCGCACTTGCCATGCTGTTGCTGGATAGGATACGGGCAGCGGGCGTGAGCGGGAGCGGCTTGTCAGTGTCTTTGGGGCGCATGGGCAGATCATGTCCGACGGTGGCGGCAGCCTCTTCTTCTGGGTTCTCGGCTGGTGGTCCCGCGGGAAAGTGAAAGTCGGGCATGGGATTAGGGGACGTTCTCGGCGATCGTCTCCGTCCAATGCCTGGTGTCGACGGCGCAGTGGATGAGCGGCTCTGCTGGCTATGTCTATCGGGAGGGTATGATGCAGTATATAATGGGGATGTCATGTTGCGGGATGCCGGGTGAGCTTTCTTGTTAGCACATGTAAAGGAGTGTAGACTCGAACCACTTACCTGGTTGTGGTCCGGCGCCCGTGTTGCCTTTGGACATTATTTGCAGACTGGAGGCCCGATTGTGACCCCTTGGCGGCATCGGGGGCCTCCCGGCCGGTTCGCTTCGTTGATTGTGGTCATCGATGGTGCTCGCGGAGCCAATTGATACTATAGATAGGGATCGCTTGTGCGAGTGGCCAGGTCGAGAGTCGGCAAAGGAGCCGCCGCCAGACGGCCACTGCACGGCCGCCGATCGAGTGCTTGACGTCGTAGACGGTATGCTCAGAGACAATGCCGATCTTCTGTGACCTCTACCGTTGCTGGCAGGCGGTGGTGATGTGATGGAGTTGCTGCCTCTGCTGCTGCGACCGCCGCTGAGAGGCGAGGCCAGATTGGAGAGCAGCCGTTGGCGGTCCGAGTTGTTTCGCCGCTGCGAGGCATGATGGGGCTGGCCTCCCTTGGGGCCGTCGGCTTCCCGGGCGACATTCTTGAAGGTGATGGTGCACTTGATATCCTCGCCCGCAAAGACGGTCTGGTCGCGCCAGTGAACAAAGACGCGAATGTTGCTGTGCTGCCCGTCGGGCGCCATGACTGGCAGCCTCGTCGACGGCTGTTTAAGGGGTCGAGGAGGAGTAACGATGGGCTTCACTGCGGGGAGGGACCGGTAATTAGAGACGCGACGATGTTGAGGTTCGATTCGGCATCTCTGTTCCGGCGATTGAGAATGCAAACTGGCCAGAACAGGCTTGGTTGGATGCAGAGCGCAATAGAGCTCACAGGAGATGGATGGCTGACGTAGCTGGCAGGACAGCTGTTTGGCGGAGCCGCCCCCACCAGTCAGACACGGGCCGAGGAGATCGAACCGCTACCCTGCAGAAGACGTTTGGAATGAATATAACAGAAATATGGTCTAAATAGAGCTTGGATATTGTCACGGCTGTTTCAATGAGATTGTAGGAGTTTAATGAGCTAGTATGGTGATGTTTTGACTGTTTGTACTTTTACCATTAGTCAAAGATGTGTAACCTTGTACATACGATTAGGCTGACAATGGCGAGGCTGGCAAGCCGTGCCATGGTGATCGCACGCTTGTAGGATATCCTAGACTGCATAATTTGCATAAATAAAAACCGCATTGTTATAATAATAATATTTTGTTCAAACAGACAAATGAAGAGAAGTGACTCGCACTGTATGCTGCTTGATGGGCAATGGGCAAAACGCGTGACGTGAATGCCGTTTGCCCGATACAAGAATAACCGCGTTACATCAAAGATGCGCAATTCCCTGAGTCTAAATTTGGGAACACATGCAGGGGTCTTGGGAGGACAAGGGGCATCAATGCACGCAGTGGATAATATTGGTGGATTTGTTTCCGGGTCAACAGGCCCGAGGTCGACGTGATAAGGTACTGTCGAGCTGCAGAAGAGTGGGCAACGCGGCGTTGGCGAGGCTCGTCACAGTCGCAATATTGGTGAACATGTCAGCGGGGAAAGGAACAGAGGTGAGAGGAACAAAACGGATCGGAATGGAACTGATCGCCAGGCTAGCGTGCAAGGTTCGGAAAGTGTGCTGAGGAAGATTGGGCGGTTCGAACGGGAAGTGTGTGGTGGCGGGCAACTCGTTACCATACATTTTGCCAAGGCTCCGATGGATATGCAGGCAGCGGAGCGCATGCAGGATACTTGCCTGCTGGCGTGCCAAGTGGGTTTGTCGCAGACGGGAGTTGTTCCAGCCGTTGAAGCGACGTCGCCGTCTGGATACAGGTCAAAGACGAAATGGTACATTCTGGACGAAGCGCAAGCCTGTGCGATTGAATGCAATCTTGCTAGTGCGACACCAGCGGAACAGGTACGATCCGGCGGAATGAATGGCCGCGCCACGGAATCGAAAATGAGACAGTTGTGCATCTGCTGAAAGTACGGAGAAGAGGACCGGCCGCAAGGAAGCATCGCGTGTTGACGGCGCTGCGCCGCCAGCTAGCAGCAGGGCGGAGAAAACAGGAGCAAGCAGTCTGTCTAGGTCAACGCCATCTCGTGCGCTAGTCGCATCGTGGCGGGCGGGGTTCTACTCTGTAGGTGGGATGACAGATTTGTTAGCAAGCGCTGGACAAGCTCTCTCGAAATGCAGCAGAGGTAAGCAAAGAGAGGGGCAAGCGATGCAGACAGGGAAAAGCTTGACTGGATGGGCTGTGCCCTGTCCGTCTGTGTCCGGTCCCCGTTTCTCGTCGAGTTGCCGTTGCGAGCAGCGGAGGGCGACTATGTATGCGTGACAGCAGGATTCCACTCTCGGATGATGAGGCGACCAAGACTGGACGCAGGAGGGCGCGGTGCCGTTTGTTAAAGTCCGATGGTGGGGTGCAGTTACGATGGACGTTTGGGCGGCGTTAAGGAATTGGATTGACAGAAGGCGTGTGTGTGCGCGACTGCATTATGATTGAACGATGCGGAAAGCAATTGGGGAATGAACTGGACCAAAAGTGGTAAAGTCATGTGTGGAAGCGTTGGGCGATGCAGACTGGCGAGAAACATGTCGTGTAGATGATGTAGTGTAGATGTGCAAACGGGTGGGCAAACTGATGCACGGTGGGTGTTTTCTCACGCTCAAGCAGCGTTTTCATGAAACCCAATGGATTGACAGCTGCCAGACGACGGCTTCCCAATCTCGCAGCTGGCAGGACAATTGGTTGCCGGCCGCCCACATAACAAAGTATGATGCAGCGATTTAGCGGGCTGGTCGGGGCGCGAGGGTTCCCGTTGCAGGTCTTCGTACTAAGAAGAAAAAACATGCCTAACCCAGAAGTAGTCGCCGATTCCGCAGTTGTCAAGCCAGCCGCGGCTCTACATCTTATTACCTGATGTAGATACAAGGCCTACGAGCTGACGGGGACGATGGTTTCCGTCGGCTATTTTAGGGCATGCCACTTTGTTGAGAGCGCCAACCGTCTTACAAGGACGAACCATGGCCGCCACGCGCCCCATATGGCTGGGGTGAGATTGTTTATGCCGAGAAGGAGTCTCGGTTCTATTCAAAGAGAGATTAATAGAACATCACGTACAGACCATCGTTTGGACGCTACCCATGCCGGCGCCTATAGCTTCTCACCTCTGCAGCTTGTGCAGAGACATGGCTGCAGTACCTTGTTTCGCCATCAGTCCGGTGGTGGAGGGGCAAAGATGATTTTTTTTGGGGTGGCGGGCTAGCAGCGGGGTAGCTTCTTGTGAAAGGGGTGTGGCGACAGACGGTGGTGCGGCCAAGCTTAGCAGCAGCCTGGGGTAGCGAGGGATGGACAAATTTGGTGGCACGCTAGCGAGTAGTCTGGATGGATGCGCTCCGGAGTAGATTTGCGAGGGACAAGGCGGAGTAAAAGGCGTGGTTTGTACTTAGAGAGGAGGTATCACAAAGGGCATTGGGTTGGGGCGGGTATTGTGTGCATACCGTATAGGACGGAGAGATGAACACGAGAGGGACCGCCCTCTCAGAAAAGAGAACAAAAAAAGAGAGAGAGAGCTTCCAAGACATGCAGATGAAATAAGTCAATTCAACCTGCTAGGTTCTGAGTTGGGCACTAAGCCCATGCTGTGTGGGCGGCGACATACATGATACATGGATGGCCGCTGCTCGGTACATTCTTGCCACGGGGTGCGGGGAGAGGGAGCGCCGACTTTTCTCGTCAGGACACTGCGGTTCTCCCCAGGCCCCGGGGCCACGAGTCTTTCCTCCGTGCCGTAGCCCCGGGGACACGGCTCCGGCGACGAGGCAATGAAAGGGTATAGCCAAACACGACAAAACAAAACAAACAAAATCAATGCAGAAAAGAAAGTATATTAAAAACACAACAGAAAAAGAATACAGAGTGACCTTGGATGCACGACCTGCAGCAAATAGCGTCTCAACTATTTTCCCTTCTCCTTTCCCACCCCTCTTTGCGCGACCACTACTCCGTCCGCGGGCCAGGCCCAGTGGCACCCTTTCGGATAGCATCGCTTCCTCTGCGCGAGACTGGCCGCCACTTTTCTGCTGAGGAGTTTAGTACGCACACTCTAGTCCCCCCCAGCTCAGTTCCCCCAGCTCCAGAGCTTCGTCCGCCACTCAAGCTAATAAACCCCGCCGGGAGGTCTCTGGTTTGTGTACTCGGCGCGCTGCCCACCCCGCTTTATCGTCATATCCTCTTCACACCTATGCGACCCGACCTGAATGGCAGAAAAACATATTTAACCTGCTCCTCACCCAATCCCGTTTCGTCTCCGCTCTTCCTTTCCCCCTCTTCTCTTTCTCATCTCCTGTTTTGAAATTTCCTAAGCTGGGTCTTTTCATTCTTCCTATTCCTTATTCATATCTAGATACCCCCAAAACACAAAGCCGCCATCATGTCGTTGACTGTGCAGCTCTCCACCCCCGCCACTGGCAACTATGACCAGCCCATTGGTCTGTAAGTTGAAGCTCCCCTTTTGCCTCTCTAGCTGCCCCAGCTCGCGCAAACAGACATAAAAGGAATGAAGCAAGACTAACCAATGGCAGCTTCATCAACAACGAGTGGGTTGAGGGTGTCGACAAGCAAAAGTTTGAAGTCATCAACCCCGCCACCGAAGAGGTCATCACCTCCGTCTGCGAGGGTACCGAAAAGGACATTGACCTCGCCGTCGCCGCCGCCCGCAAGGCCTTTGAGACCACCTGGCCCCAGGTCACCCCCCAGGACCGCGGCCGCCTCATGTACAAGCTCGCCGACATTGCCGAGAAGAACCTCGACCTCCTCGCCGCCGTCGAGTCCCTCGACAACGGCAAGTCCATCACCATGGCCAAGGGCGACGTGGGTGCCGTCATTGGCTGCATCCGCTACTACGCCGGCTGGGCCGACAAGATTACCGGCAAGACCACCGACATTTCTCCCGACATGTTCCACTACATCAAGAAGGAGCCCGTACGTACCTCCCGAGCTCTCATTCACTCGCTGAAATACTAACTGCCCTCTAGATTGGTGTCTGCGGTCAGATTATCCCCTGGAACTTCCCCCTGCTCATGTTTGCCTGGAAGATTGGTCCCGCTCTCGCCACCGGTAACTGCATCGTCATGAAGACGGCCGAGCAGACGCCCCTCTCCGCCCTCGTCTTCACCCAGTTCATCAAGGAGGCCGGCTTCCCCCCCGGTGTCTTCAACCTCGTCTCCGGCTTCGGCAAGACCGCCGGCGCCGCCCTCGCGTCCCACATGGACGTCGACAAGGTTGCCTTCACCGGCTCCACCCTCGTCGGCCGCGCCATCCTCAAGGCCGCTGCCGCCTCCAACCTCAAGAAGGTCACCCTCGAGCTCGGCGGCAAGTCGCCCAACATTGTCTTCAACGACGCCGACATTGAATCCGCCATCTCCTGGGTCAACTTTGGCATCTACTTCAACCACGGCCAGTGCTGCTGCGCCGGCACCCGCATCTTCGTCCAGGAGGGCGTCTACGACAAGTTCCTCGAGGCCTTCAAGAAGCGCGCCGCCGCCAACGCCGTCGGCGACCCCTTTGACCCCAACACCTTCCAGGGCCCCCAGGTCTCCAAGCTCCAGTACGACCGCATCATGAGCTACATCCAGTCCGGCAAGGACGAGGGCGCCACCGTCGAGATTGGCGGCGAGCGCCACGGCGACAAGGGCTACTTCATCCAGCCCACCATCTTCTCCAACGTCAAGTCCGACATGAAGATTGTCCAGGAGGAGATTTTCGGCCCCGTCTGCTCCATCACCAAGTTCTCCACCGAGGAGGAGGTCATCAAGCTCGGCAACGAGACCACCTACGGTCTCGCCGCCGCCGTCCACACCACCGACCTCAACACCAGCATCCGCGTCAGCAACGCCCTCAAGGCCGGCACTGTCTGGGTCAACTGCTACAACATGCTCAACCACGCGCTTCCCTTCGGTGGCTACAAGGAGTCTGGTATCGGCCGCGAGCTCGGCGAGGCTGCTCTCGACAACTACGTCCAGACCAAGTCCGTCGCTGTCCGCCTCGGTGGCCCTCTGTTTGGTTAAATACTAAACGATGCGACCAAAGACGAAAGCGAAACGATGAAATAAAAAAACAATCAAGAAAAAAAGAAAAAAAGAAACGCAGCGTAAAAATAGCGTGAGAGCTGATATCGACCTGAAGATAATGGCCGATGGAAGCGGCGCATGACGGCATGTGACAAATTGACCATAGCTAATGAAACTTTTGTAACAATTCAATGTTCTACACTTTCAATTCTTTGTGAATCGCCCTGTGAGCTGTTACTGGCCAACACCATGCACTCTGCGTATGAATGAGAGTAATCCTGAGCTCGCCGTCCGGACAGTCCATGTAAGTCGAGCTGGTTGTCATCGCGATGAGATGGTCCCGACACGAAAGCGACATTGAAAGAGAAATTGATTCGTACAAGGCTGTCATTCCTTTCGAAAGCCGCTCATTTCCATACATGCGCTCTCCTTGTTCTTCAGATTCGAAGTATTCCTGGCCATCTGGTATTCTGAATAACATTAACCGAAGCCAGCCCGGACACGAGCAACCCACTTCTCAACGGCTAGGGCTAATAAGCCAATTTAGCGCAAAGGAGGCGATAAGAAATACTAGGCCTCATTAGTCTAGGGGTTACGACGTTGGATTTTGATGGAAACTTCCAAAAGCATCAGTTCGAATCTGATATGAGGCTCAGAACCTTTTCTTTTTGCTTTTGCCTACACATTGTGCTTACTTCTTTTTGACGCATGGACGAGCTCTAAATCGAAGTACATTTTTACTAATTTTTTTCTTGAATCTAGCAAATTTAATACAGTATTAAAGTTTCCACATCGCGGCAGATTATTTTGACACTGCATGCATCCTTGTTGGAAAGTAGCAAGTGTCCCGTGCTTCAACTTATTAGCCTCGGTTGCTGCGTTTGGTCGAGATTCCAGTCGCTTCTCCTACTGCCCGTTAATTGTCAGCGGTCGAGCTGCCGGCACTTTGGCCTGACTGCCAAAGAACGCGTCGCTCGCGCGCAAGAGAGATGGCGTTCCTTGCCTGGTACGTGCACGATCTTGCATAGCTAGCTGGCGATACGGAGCAATAGTTGCTCATTATGAGCCGGGGTACTAAATTACGGACTCAAGTGGCGCGCGCATCACTCTGCATGCATTACGGAAACAGTCCCGAAGACATGATAAGCAAAGACAAGAAGAAAGTCTACGCAATAGTCCCGGGGTTCGCTGCGAATCCTCATTTTGCTACCTGGTCCGGCCCCCCTGCGCTAGCAGAGGCTACTGCAGTGTCGATACCGAATCGGATCGCGTGCGCCGCCAGGCTCCCCTGCAATGCAATTAAACTCGAGTGACAAGACGGTGCCAATAGTCTTTTGGCGAGCCACTTGTTCTCGGCAGAGCGGGCGGTGGTGTGCCTGCAGGAAACTTGTGGAGGATTAGTAGCGGGATGAGAGTTGATGCAGCCCGTGCGAGGAAAGCTAGAGTGGTCGCAGGGAAGGACGAAAACTTCTTTCTTCTCTGGCAGGAGAAGAAAGTAAAGTGCATCTGATGCAGAATGTCTTTCATGCAGAGATTAATTAGCAAACGAAGCAGAAAAAGCAAAGAAGCCGTCGTCGGACGCTGCTTGGGACAATGTGCCTTGTTGGATGCCCCGGCAACAGGGGACCTTGGAACTTGGCTGGGTCAGGCGGCCGGCCGGGTAACTCAGGGGGGCAACGACTAATTTAGCGGGACAGCCACAGCGTCAGGCCCGCCAACGAGGTATCCAAATGAGTGTAGAAGACCATGCACGCGGTACAGCCTCGACAGCTTTTGCAGTAAAAAAGTAACCGGACGCGTTCAGTAGGAGATTTGCCATGTTCTGGACCGAGAGCCCGTCATCCTGCACCACACCTGCTCGGAGCAAAAACCCACAGGCGTCACGGTGGGTTCTCCAGGTCGAGTTAGCGCAAGAGTCCCCCACAAAAGCTCTCCAAGCTCCCCATCAGGCGCTGTATTTTTTCTTGTCCCCTCTCTTGGCCACCCTTGTTGCCCGGTCGTATCTGCACGTACAAAGTCAACTTCCCCAATTCTGCGCTTCGCGTACGGACAACACACAAGCACACCACTTCTCGCCAAATTCGTCCCTCGTTGCGGATGCCGTGTGCGGTTGACTTTTTCCTTTCCTGCCACTCTTTTTCTCATCGTGTCTCCTAAAAGCCATCCGCTTCGCACAGCATCCTTTTCTTTTTTTTCGTTCTCTCCAATCCTCGGGCCTTTTCTGTAAGTGGTTCTCCGTCTCCCCAGGAATAAGCAAGACTTTGTGTTCAGATTCTGACCAGCCGTCTCAGCTCTTTAATTGTCCCGTATACGCTTGGCACCGGCCAACCTAGACACTGACTTAAAACACGACCCTTTGAACTCATCTCGACCCTCTCATTTGTTGCCAGAGATACCGACGTTGCCACCCTCGATCGACGACGCGCGACCCTTGCATAGACCTTCTGCTCCTTTGTCCCCCGAGTCAATGGATACAAAATGGCTACTGTTACGCCATCCAACAGTCGGCTGAAGCTGACCCCGTCCAATTCGCCATTTCTCGGACGCCCCTCTAGATCCCCAATGCGCGGCCGCCAGCAAGAATCGTGGCTCTCCTTGCGGAGAGTCGTCGGCACCACCTGTCGTTCGCAGACCGGCTTCGACACTGTGAACTCGTCTTTTGCCTATGTTGCCGGCGGCGCCGTCGTCGTCGTCAATGTCGACAACGAAAACTACAACCAGCGCTTTTACCGGGCGCGACCTACTGCGATACCCATCTACAACGCAGTAACAACAACGCAAAACACCTCCAGCACACCAAACGGAGGCACTCCCAGGGCCAACGACAGCCGCGGCCGCGTCGCCCCCTCGAATCGAGACTCCATCTATGGATCACTAGACTGGTCTGATTCGCCCACCTCCAAGACTTGGACCAGCAGAGAGAGAATCAAGGCGGCGACCTGTGTTGCCCTGAGCCGAGACGGCAGGTTTCTTGCTGTTGGTGAAACGGGCTACGCCCCTCGAGTCCTTATTTTTAGTCTCCAGGACGCATCATCCGACATCCCACTCGTTTCTATCAGCGAACATACTTTCGGCGTAAACGCGGTAGCTTGGTCAGCAGACTCACAATATCTCGCCTCGCTGGGCGCCGCCAATGATGGCTTCCTTTACATCTGGAAGGTAGATCCGCGAACCGGACAAACGAAACTCTTCCAACAGAACCGATGTACGTCATACATTCGACACATGACATGGATGGGAAACACCCTCATCACACTCGGTGTGCGCCACGTCAAGATTTGGAGGATCGAGGACGGATCATCATCTCCGACCAAGAGTCGCTATTTTAATGATTCCGCTCCTTCCACTCCGACGTCTTCCCAGAAAACCCTACCCGGTCGCAACGTATTGCTCGGCGGTTTGCTTGATGCGACGTTTACTTGTGCCGCGGTGGATGGCAACAGGCTGCTCGTGTGTACAGAAGCCGGCGATGTTTGCATCATGGACGACGACGACCGACAGATGAAGCTCGCCAAGGCAGTCACTTTGAACTTCGCCATCACAACCATTACCATCCGAGGGGACGTTGCTTACGTTGGAGGAAAGGATGGATCGTTTGCCACCTTGGATGTCCCCGCTGTCATGGACGGCGGCAGCGACAACTGCATCCTTTCGACGGCAACCTCACCCACAGGCGTGCTCGCTCTTGGTTTCCTCAATGACAACCTAGTCACGATTGATGCAAAGCAATCAATCGATATTTGGTCCCGCGACCACTTGCCCGGCCAAAAGCAAGACGCCATTGCCCACATACCTATTCCCGGGCACGGCGAATCAATCAACGGCGTACATCCTCTCCGTCGCCCCAATAAGCCGGACGCTTCCTTCATCACTTGGTCTGGTTCAGGCAATGTGACATTCTGGGACACAGAAGGCCGGCAGAAAATGTCGGTCGACGTCCCAATCGACGCGGTTGAGATTGACTCAGAAATGGGTCTCAGCAACCAAGTCACTTGCGTTGAAACATTGCGCAATGGCAAGCAGCTTATTGTGGGAGACCGTCTGGGTATACTCAAAATCTTTGACGTTGACACGAAAGAGCTGCTGCTCGACACCAAGGCACACTCGATGAACTGCGTTAGCATCAGCGTGTGCGAAACGCCCAACAAATTCATCATTGCAAGCTGCGGCCGTGACAGGACCGTGCAGCTTTTCCATCAATTGCAGAGTGGGCAAATCGAACACTTTCAAACGCTCGAATTCAATGCCCGAGTGGTTCAAGTCTTGATTCCATCAGACGACAAAGTCATTACCTGCTCTCTGGACCGATCCTTGCAAATCCACGACCTGGTCACTCGGGACTGTGAGCCTGACGTCATTGCAGCGATACCCTCCAAAACTATCTCTCTCAAGGCTTCACCAACAAGCTTGCTTATGGGGCCAGATCGTCGCAGCATCTATATATCGCTTCTGGATCGATCTGTTTTTCAGTTTGATCTCTTTACTGGTCGACAAGTCTCCTGCTTCAAATGCACGGATGAAGGCGGCGTTGAATCTGCTGTGCTTGACGGTTTGACGCTTGGCAATTGGCCCGCCCGTGATCTCGATCTCATTGTGGGCACCTCTAACACTGATAAATCGATCAGACTATACGATGCACGATCTGGCGCGTTTCTCGACCGTGAATGGGGCCACACAGAAGCTATCAACGGTGTATGCATTGTGGAAGATGACGACGGCTCCAAGAAGGTGGTCAGTGCCGCATCGGACGGTACAATCATGATTTGGCTTCTCGATTTCACGGAATCCTCACCGAGATCAATGAGCCGTGATCCTTCACCTGCGAAAGAAAGCACGATTGCAGGTCGCCCGACTCTAAGAAAGGTACTGTCAAGAGCAGAGCTGGCTGAATTCCAGCGACCGCCCGGCTCGAACACAATCAGGCAAAGATCGCCTTCGCGTACGTTACCGCGAAGAAGCTCACGCCTGAACCTAAAAACACCAAATGGCACGGTGAATGGACAAAGTACAATCGTGGAAAGCACGCCGTCAAGACGCAGGCCATCTGAAAGCCAAGGAACCAGCCCGCCTGCCAGTCCCAAGGGTCGTGTCAGCCGCCGCCCATCCTTGCCAGCAATGAGCGTTGCCGCTCGTAAAAAGTCCGCACCAAACCTGCGAGCGCAAAACACATTAAACACAGCCACAGAACAGGCTTGCCGCACGCTGCGTGCTTACAGACGCAAGCTGTCCTCGGCGGAGCCAATCACCGCCGAATGCTTGACAGAGCTGGACCAAGAGCTTCGACTGACAGCAGCGGCGCTAGGTGATCGCGCCATTCGCAGCAAGGCCATGAACGAAACTGTTCTCAGCGGACTACTGGATCAGTATTCCGAACGACTCGTCACGTTGCTTGACGAGAAACTACGACTAACCACACCGTCCAAGGACCGCGAAACGGATATTTCAACGGAGCGCCGTGGCAGTGCCGACAGCAGCTCCAACACATCATCATCGCCATGATGGTTCCCTTCTTTTGCTTTGTATTTATTCAACATATTATTTTTGTTTTATTATCTGTTTTCGGTGCATTGATGCCGAATGGCGGTCCACATTTGGACCCCAAGGCTTTGCGGAGTTTTCTTTTTTCTTTGCGTGGATTGGGATGCTTGGGCTTTTTACTAGTGCAGTGGCGTGTCGGAGACCGGACGTCCCCCGCCATCTGCGATGATACCATGGGGAACGGCGTTTTGCTCTTGTACTATTGTGCGCTACTGGATGGGATAGTCTTCAGGGGCTCCTCCTGGATGAGGAGCATGTTGAATTGCAAAGTAGAACAGATGAAGACAATCAAGAAGATTTCTTTTCTGAAATGCTGTGGCTCATGCAAGTGAAGTGTGGTTGAGTGAATCACTGCTGGAGGAAGACCCTGGCAGGGATAACGTACTACTTGAATATATAGCTCTCTAGATGGTGGTGTAAAATACATATCATGCACAATTATAAGCTCTCTGGCATTTTGGCCGAATCTTGTCTGGCCTAAGAGCGGCGCCCGCTCCATCTCCGCGTTCTCCACAGTGCTTGCACCTCTAACACTCTTAGTGCTCCCAAACCTCATCAGCATCCAACAAACAATCACATCCTCCCCCTCCATCTATGCTCTTCATTTCGTCTCCCAACTCTGGTCCTCACACCGCGGAGCACTCGCGCCGCTCCCCACCATGATGGACATTGACATTGCCCTCATCAGCTTCCTCACCGAAAGCTTCTTCGTCCTGTGGTTCCTGTACGACTACACCATCCGCGGGGGCCGGGGGCGGCGCGTCCTCTGGAAGGTGGCCCTCTGGATGGTGCTCATCACGCCGGGCGTCGCCATCGTCAACCACGACGGCTTCACCTCGCAGGAGCAGGCCGATTTCGCCCTGTCCCTGCTGGCGTCGATGCTCGCGACCGTCACCATCTGGGTCATGGCGTTTGACCCGCACACCTCGCGGCTGTCCACGTTTGTGCAGCTCGGCACGCTCATCGCCGGGCTCGTCGTCTCGGCCTGGGCCATCTTGGAGGGCAGCGGCGGCATCAGCGACGACGGCAGCTGGGACGAGGAGATTGCCTTTATGAAGTGCGTCCCAGCCATCGTGGGCAAGTTTGTGCTGAACCTGCCGTGGACAGGGCCGGGCCTCTTCCGTGCCTTTTGCTGGGCGGCCATCCGGGAATGGGTCTCGCGGCATGATGCGGACAAATACTACCCACCGGAGCGATTGCAGTTCAACCGCACTTTGAAAGTCAATGGCACTCTCTTTGGCATTGATCAACCTACACATGCTGTGGTATAAGCCTGTATGTGTAGTACGAATTTGGTTTACTCAGCGAGCGTGTTTTGGCGTCTACAAATTGCTTTTTTACAAAATGGCTTTATTATATCACGAATTAATCGAATAGAAATATCACGAACCTTTTTCCAATTGTTTTACTCAAGTGATGACGAGGACACTTGAATAGGGACGCCCCGCGTCCACTGCTGACGATCAGATACCTAGCGCCTGTTGCTGCCCCGGGCTAGACTACTTTAGGCGTCGCAGTGGATGTGGCAGTAGACTTGCAGTGGACCGTCAGGCGCTTCACCCCTAATTTTTGGTGGTCTTGCTGGCCAACCTCAACTCTTGCATCTCAGCTCACGTGATTTATAGACATTCGTTCGCATCCGTGAAAAATTGCAAACATCCAAGGCCGGTCGAAGTTTGCAGCAAAACGACGCGCAAATCCATCGAATATCCAATGAAAGTCATCTAGAGCCCGTCGAAAGTCTGCGGCCACGCCTTTTTGTACGCGTTTCGACGTCCTTTGACGCGCAGACGCCCCCAAGAGGCCGCTCGACTCCCGCGTGGGCATCCCGGGGCCCAAACCTCCGACGACAACCCAGATCGGTAAAACGCCCCCCGTCTCGACCGTGGCGCCTCTACAACTCCTCGCGAAGCGCAACGGCCCCCTCGAGCATTGGCGAGGCGGGCCCAAGCCCGGCATGAGCAACCCCACGACATACACGCCCCTCGAGTCGCTCTTCCTCTTCCAGTCGCTGCTCAACGTTGGCATCGACGCGGCTGCGTTCACGCGCATCTCGGAGACGCTTAAGAACAATGCGCTGATCAAGAGCGGCGAGACGTACGACCCGGCGCGGCTGACGGCCGGCGCGCTGCAGCAGTTGTTCCTGCTGCTGCTGCGCCAGGAGCTGAAGAGCGACGCGGAGCGCGCAGAGGCGGCGCAGGCGGGCGCTTCGCCGTCCAAGAGGCGGAAGATTGCGCCGCCGCCGTCGATACCGACGCTGACCGAGGCGTACCACCACATAGGAAAGGTGCCGTCTCTGGTCGAGCGTCTGTACGGCCGCTACCGCGACCACGTTGTGAGGCAGATTCGAGAAGACGAGCGCAAGTTTGCGACAGTACAAAAGGAGATTCAACTGCTGGAGAGGAGCGAAAAGGAGCGATTGGCTAGGTCCGCATCACAGAGCAGTGCGCCTGTACTGGCTCCGCGCGATTCCAAGAATACTCCCATAGGTTCCAACAGCCCCAGCCCGTCGCCAGGACCAACAGCGGGCACCGTGTCTGGTATCAAGAGGGGCGTTCCGACACCAAAGGCTCCTGGATCCGGCGCATCTTCGCCAACGGTAACTGGACACCCGCACTTGCAAGCTGGGACGCCGCCGATCCGCCCGTCGCCATCACCGAAGCCTGGAAATGGCATGCAGTCGCCCGCTGGTCCACCACCAAACCCCCAACAGCAACCTCTTCAGCCAGCGCGACCAGGCCAGACAGTACAAGCTGGCAGACCCGGCCCTGTCCCTGGCGGCTTGAAACCATACCCGGGCGCTCAAGCAGGCGGCGCGCCCCAAACCCCTGCTGCTCAGGCTCAACTGCAGCAAGCGCAGGCGGCTGCGCAAAGCCAACAACGTCCCATCCCCAATCCCCCCAGCCTCGGCCAGGCCCAGCAACTACCTCCGCAAGGCTTCCCTCCGCAACATCCTCAACACCGCCCCATTGCCGCAAACCCAGGCACCATCCCTGGGCGACCTATTCAGCCGCACCCTCCTCAAAACCTCCGACCTCTGGCATCCGCCTCACCTCACCCAACGCCAGCCACTCACAATGTTCCGCCGAAACTGGCCCCGGCACAGCCAGCTCCACCACAGCAGCAACCTATTTCTCGAACACATTCCCCTGCGCAGCAAGATAAGTCACCGTATGGACCACCTCGGGCTATTCCCGAGCACATGATGCGTCAAGCCCTCAGCACACCGCAAGGCAAGCGCTCAGCTGCTCCGTCACAGCCTCAGACGCCCGTGCAAGCTAGTCCTATGCCGTTAACCAGAGGATTCGGCACAAAATGGGCGTCACAATCCACACCTTCAACGCCGAGACCCATCGCGGAAGAGCCAGAGAGTCCAGCATTCGAGCCCGTCAGTCCGCCCCAGCGAGCCAGCTCCATTGCCCGTGGATCGTCACGGTCTGTGTCTGTCAAGGATACGCCAAAGAAGGCCGAGCCGGCCGGTCGCAACCGCTCGTCCCGTGCCAGTCAACGAGGCCGTGCTCTCAGCTCTACGCCATCAGTAGCTGGTACAAGGCGCAGCCTGTCTGTTGTTTCACAAACAGATGAACTTTCCACGGACTACCACGCCAAGGTCAAGAAAGAGGTATCAACACCCAGGTTACAGGAGGAGACTGGAGACACCACGGCAGACGAAAGCGTTCACGGGAAGCAGGGGACTGGTAGTGTGTCGCGTTCGTTCAAGCGCAAGCGACAGCATACTCCACAGGAGCCTCCTGCGCCACCCACGCATGTACTATGGACTCGAGGCTTTACCAAGGTATCGTCATCGGCTCTGGACCAGATCTCGAGCCACAGAGATGCAAACATGTTTGCGACTGGCATCCGCGAACGTGACGCGCCCGGCTATCACCAGATTGTGCTTCAGCCCCAGGACATCACGAAAATTCGCGCAGCAATCAAGCATGGCAATAAGGCTGCCTCTACAGCTGCGTCGAACCTCCCTGGTGGTGACCCTGGTGGCCCCAGTGTCTGGCTGCCCATCTCCGATGATCTGACCCCTCCCAGCTCCATCATCAACAGCGCGCAACTTGAACGGGAACTGGTCCACATGTTTTGCAACGCCATCATGTACAACCCGGATCCCGACCGTGGTCCGGGCCAGGCGTTCATGAACCGTCTACGAGACGAGGAGGAAGAAGTTGTCGGTTACCGCGTGGATGAGGACGGTGTGGTCCGCAACACGCGCGGCATGTTCGTCGAGGTCGAGAAGCTCCTCAGCGACTTGCGCAGCGCCGAGAAGGACCGCGAGCCACCCCCACCTACGGCTGCGGGCTCTACCGCTATCACGACGACAGAAACGGGCGCTGCGGCGGCTGCGGCGGCGGCAGCGGATGATACTGCAGAGGAAGAAGAGGAAGAGGCGGACGGCCAATCCGTGTCAAAAAGAAGACGCGTTTCCGCGAGAGGCTAGAAGCAGCCCGCGATGACGCGTGACACACGAAGGCTACGAAACTCTCTTCCCAGAAGACAGAAGGGCTAGCGGCGGATGATGAGATACCTTTTATTTTTACCATTGTGTACAGCGACTTTTTGAATTTTATAATAACTCCTCTCCCAGCCAAGCAAGAGCATGGAAACAGCGGTAGTTGTGTCGACATATGTAATATTATATACGTCTTACATTGTATCTATGCAAGCGACCCGCTAAATATGTGACTATGCATGTGAAAACAACCCAAACGCCGTATAGCCTCTCCCTCATCATATTATCATATTGTACAAGAAATGTAAAAAGGGAGTCCATCAGTTCAGCTTAGTGCCGCCTTGCGAGGATGTAGACTGGTTTCTCGACTTGGCCTGGCGGTCCTGTATGAGCTTGCGCGGCCAGTCGGGGCAAATGTCAATGTTCTCGCGGGGCAAGAAGACCTCGAGGACGAGGAAGAATAGGTAGTCGATTACGGCGCAGAGGCAGAAGAGCTTGCCGGCCCAGATGCCGCAGCCGTAGTAGCGCTTGAGGCGGTCGATGAGGGCAAAGTTGCGGACGCGGGAGCCGTTGTAGCCGCCCGTGTCGAAGCCGTAAAACTCCTCCTCGCTGATGGTGCCCGTGATGCCGTCGTAGACGCGCTCGGTGCGCTGCGCGACATTGTCCCAGGAGTACATCTTCTTGACCTCGTCGTGGAAGCGGTCGGTGCGGACCTTGCCGGCGCGCACGGCGGTGATGGCCTTGCCCGTCGCCTGCACGAGGTCGTCCTCCTCGGGCTTGGCAAAGGTCGTCATGTGCGAGGGGAGGACTTCGGGGATGCCGCCGACTTGCGTGCAGACGACGTAGAGGCCACAGCTGGCGGCCTCGACAATAACGGTGCCAAAGGCCTCGGTCAGGGAGGGGTGCAGGTAGATGTGGCCGCGGACCATGACGTCGCGCACCTCCTCGTGGCGGATGGGGCCGAGCATCTCGACGCGGTCCTGCAGCACGTTGTTCTCAATCATCTGCTCGAGGTCAATGGCCTTGGGGCCGGAACCGGCAATGATGAAGCGCGTGTTGGGGTGGTTTTCCAGGATGCGCGGGATGGCGGCGGTGAGAAGGTCGGTGCCCTTGTTGTAGAAGAGCCGCGAGATGACGACAATGGTGATCATGTCGTCGGGGCCGATCCGGGTCGGGCTGCGCTCGGGGCCAAAGGCGGTGCTGGGATCGCCGCGGATGGGCTCGTCGCGCGGACGAAAGTTTTCCGCGACGACGGCGTTGGGGATGACGGAGACCATGAGCGGGTCTAATGACGCTCTCAATACTGTGTTTTCTTTACTGCATAGGAGTTAGCATTTGCTTTAGGAGCGGGTGTTGCGTGAACATACCATGTATGACTGACACATATACTGTGATCGACGTCACTCAAGAAGAACTTGAGAAGCTTATTGGTAAGAATACTGGCAGCATCCGCGAAACCGAATAGCGAATGGTCTGTAAAGACAGTACGCAGTCCCATGGTTCGGGCGTGCAGGATAGCCTCGTTGCACATGCTGCTTAGACTGCCGTGGCCGTGGACAATCTCAATCTGCTCGCGGATGCAGATGTTGCGGAATATGGGAAAGAAGGAAAAGACGGTAGGAAACGTCGCCTCTCGGTAAATGATAAGAAAGGGCACGTAGTAGACTTTGAGGCCATTGGTGAGGTAGCGCACGCCTGTGCGGTTGCCGTAGGCGTGTGTGATGATGATGACCTTGTGTCCGCGATCTATGAGCTTGCTAGAGACCTGGTAGATGTGCGCCTCGACTCCTCCTGGTTGGGGGAAGAAGAAGTCGCTAACCATGGCGATATTGTACCGGCGGCGACCCATGCTGGGCAAATGTATGAACCGGCAGCTACCGCAGCTTTTGTGATGTTATATTCGGTGAGGCAACTATGGCGCGTCGCATGCCATGCATGAGATGTGGTGATGAGATGAGTTACAGGGAGCTCCCAGTACATCAGTAGCCGCGCCGCCTCCTGGCAATACATACGCCTTTGGCAATTGGTTACCAAATTAACCCCTGCGCCTAGCTATGGCTGGTGGGTCGATAAGGTCGGCGGTGAAACCCAGCAGAATCCCGATAAGCTGTGGCTCGCCCAAAATTTTGGAAAGCAAAGCTGCTAGCGGCGGGACACTTACAAGAAAAAAAGTTGCCAAACCATACAGCGCCCAGCGTCGCATCACGACACGGAATTTACCCATTGGGTATCGCGACAAACATGTATGCGAGATATGTGCCCGGCGCCGCTGGCCAGACGGCTGCGGCAAGCTCTGGTGCGCAGTACGCTCGTTATGTTCCCGATCAGACGAATGCGCCAGCAGAGCCCGCCGACGATGAGTCGAGTTCGAAAAAATCGAAAAGGAAGAGGGCAGGCGCAGAGGCAGTGGTCGAATCGACAGACCGAAAATCGAAGAAATCCAAAACGGCAGACCGAGAAACAGACGAAGAAGCACCACCTGTGAAGACGAAAAAAGACAAGAAGGAAAAGAAGGACAAGAAGACGAAGAAGCGCTCTGACGAGGACGCCGAGGAGGAAACTCAAATAAACGACAAAACCGATGCCGACGGAGATGTAACAATTACCGGCACCGACGCCGAGCCAGTATCTGAGAAGAAAAAGGCGAAGCGCGAAAAGAAGAAGCGAGTCGAAGAAACAGTGGAGGAGGAGGACGATGATCAAAATGGGCGGCACAAATCTGTCCTCGAACAAATGGCCAAATCGCTAAAATTGTCGAGCGAAGCGGCTGCAAATAAGGGCGACGAAGAGCCGGAGGAGGAAGTCGAGCAGTATGGTCTGGAGCCGCTACCACAGCCTGAGCAGCCTGATGAGGTGGAAGTAAAACCGACATATGATACCCTGCCGTCTTGGCTTTCCGCTCCCATCCGTGTATCACAATCTACACGAACCAGTTTTACGAGTGCGGGTATTCCGGCCAAAACGGCCGAGATTCTGCAAAACAAGGGCTACGCCGAAGCGTTTGCCGTCCAGACAGCCGCCATTCCTCTCTTACTACCAAACAACAACGGCCTTCCCGGTGATCTCTTAATATCCGCGGCTACTGGATCCGGCAAAACGCTCGCCTACGCGCTGCCGATCGTCAATGACATCAGCCAGGGCGTCATCACGAGGCTGCGCGCGCTGGTGGTTCTGCCTACACGAGAACTGGTTCGCCAGGCGCAAGAAGTATTCGAGCTCTGTGCCAAGGCCTATGAAGGAAGCGACCGCAAACGTGTGCGCATCGGCGTCTCGGTCGGTAGCCAGCAGCTCAAGATGGAGCAAGAGACTCTGATTGAGCGGGAATCGCGCTACGATCCAGAGACATATAAGACTATACTACAACAAAACCTCGCCGCCAAGGGCCTGCCTGAGTCAGCCGACATTGACATGGACGACGAAGACAGGGATCCTCGGCTGGGTCCCTGGGAAGGCGAAGTGATTGACTTTACATCGACCGTCGATGTGCTGATCTGCACCCCCGGTCGTCTGGTCGAGCACATGGAGCAGACGCCCGGCTTCGACCTCGACTACGTGCGCTGGCTCGTCGTCGACGAGGCCGACAAGCTGCTCGCGCAGAGCTTCCAGGGCTGGCTGGAGATGGCCATGGCCAAGTTCCAGGTGTCGCGCTACGGCGCCCGCGACTTTCCTGACATGCCCTACAGCGGCGTGCGCAAGGTGATTCTGTCCGCGACGCTGACGCGCGACCTCAGCCTGCTTAGCCAGCTGGCGCTGCGCCGCCCGCAGCTAATCGTGCTCGACGCCGACGACGCGGCTCCTGCGGAGGCGGCGCAGGTCACAGAGCACACGCTGCCGGAGCGGCTCAGGGAGTTTGCGACGCGCGTGCACGACGCCAACCTCAAGCCGCTGTACCTGCTGGAGCTGCTGCGTGGTGGCTTGATGGCGGCCGAGGAACCAAAGACGGAGGGAGCAAAGGCGGATGCCGAGGAGGACGAGTCGGATGCAAGCTCGGATACATCCAGCTCAGACTCGGATTCTTCGTCGGACGCCAGTTCCGATTCAGAATCCGATTCAGAATCCGACGCGGACTCGGATACCAGCTCTGATTCAGATTCAGATTCCGAGACCAGCTCCGACTCCGGCTCCGACTCCGACTCCGATTCCGATGCCACCCCCACGCCACCGAAGAAGGCTAAAATGGCCATCAAGCTCCCCATGGCCCTCGTCTTCACCAAGTCCAACGAATCCGCCCTGCGTCTATCGCGCCTCCTCACGCTCCTGGACCCGTCCCTCGCCGCGCACATCAACACGCTCACGTCCACCACGGCCACGTCGCAGCGCCGCAAGACGCTGCGCGCCTTCACCGACCCAGCCTCGCCGCTACGCCTCATCGTCGCGTCCGATCTCGTGGCGCGCGGCATCGACATCCCCGACCTCGCGCACGTCGTCAACTACGACCTGCCGCCGAGCCTGGCGAGCTACGTGCACCGTGTCGGTCGTACCGCCCGTGCCGGCAAACCGGGCTGCGCTTGGACGCTGGTGGCGGATGGCGAGAGTGGCTGGTTCTGGGGCAAGATTGCCAAGGGCAGCGGCATACGGCGCGCGGGCAAGGTGGAGCGCGCGCGCCTGGAGGAGATGCCGGACGAGCGCGTGCAAGAGTACGAGACGGCGCTGGAGAAGCTGGGCAAGGAAGCGCATGAGCGCCGGCGGCGGTAAACGGAGCGGACTACATCAGCATAGCACTTGTATTTTAGAGGTCATTGACATGGCGTATGAATGTGAATATGAATTGAATATCGCTAGTACAGTACAACAGTGTTTCCTGTGTGAGCAGGCCTATTACTTTCTATATGACTTGCAGCTCTTAATTGTAGTTATGCGTATGATACATGATCTTCGGCGTACCCGCGGTATCCCTGATGGGTATGGAGTGAGCTTGCTAAATTATTTTAAGATGTTAGGTTTTTTAAGTTGCGTTCATTCCCGTCCTATCGTCCCTCATAGCAGCATCATGGCACCGACGATGCCCGCCGCCGCCAGCCCGCCCGTCTGAATCGGCATCGCCGCCGCTCTATTCGACGACGTCGGCTCCGTGTGCTTCGCCGCCTTCGTCTTCGTCGCCACCATCATCTCCGACACGCTGCTTGAGATGCTGCTTGCCATACCCGCGTCCACCGTAAACGGACACGGCGGCGGCGTCACTGCTGCCACCGGCTGCAGGCACGTCGATGTCAGTATCGCGCGGAGCCTGTCCGTGACCGTCTGCACCGCGACGCCCCCATCGGCGGCGGGGCAGCCCGTGGCTTTTAATAAGTTGACGTCGACGGCGCCGTCTTGCGGTCGGAAACCAACCTCGTCGGAGGGCAGCTGCACGCGAAACGAGAGCATCGCTACTTCTGTCGGCGGTTTCGACCCGTCGAGCAGGTCGCGACAGACGTTGCCGCTCGCAGGGTCCTCGTAGTCGAGAAAGACGTACAGGCCCACGCGGCCCGACCAGTTGTTGTCAATGATGTAGGCGTGGATCGCCGTGTCCAGTTTGATGTAGTCGGCGAGAATCAGCGGCTGCTGAGAAGGAGTCTGGTGGTGGCGCGGCCACAGGAAGCCCTGCCCGAAGAATTGATGCCCGATCGTCGTGGTATCGTCGGGAAGGGTTTCCAGGGTCCAGTGGAGGGAGTAGTTGCCGAGGGTGTCGGTCGGGGGGCAGGTTGTGAATGCCAAAGGCGAGAGGGACCGGCACTTCCCTTTTGATATTGTACGTCTCGTTGCGTGGGAACAGGATCTCAATGGACGTGAGATTCGAGGCCGAAGACGATGTGTCGTTGGTGGCGCGGGCGACGAGTGGTGATGTGCTCGCCAGTGAGAGCAGCGCGGCGACCGCGAGCAGCAGCGACACCATATTTCGGGTTTGAAGCTATGTACAGAGATGCAGCTGCCTTGCGAAAGTTGGGCGCCCTGTCGTATTTCAATTGTTTATTTTTTGCACAGCCTGACTAGTCTCCAGTGTTAGCGGTCTCCCGTCTTATCTTCCTGGCCCGAAGCCGTCGTGGCCATCGCGGGCGCAAAACGCCTTTTCTGGCGATAAATAGATGCGTGAATTTTGCAATGCATCTTCTGAAGGTTGCAGATAATGACTGCAATTCACTCACCAAAAATACTATAATTAACGCCGATCAAGTCTCTTCACTAATGTCTCGCTCCCCAGACGTCATACCATTGCAGCGCTGCATAGCTCTCGTTTTAGCTTAGCTGCCTGGACCCTTGCCCGATTGCCAAAACGCCTTGTGGAGGACAAGGGAAAGCAGCCGTCAACGAACTTGGAATAGCTTGTAGTTTGAAGCTCGCAGCTTGTTGTAGTATTTGATTGTGCATTTTACGTGCGCAAATGCAGATACCCCTCCATGTAGCGTCACCGTGCATGATACTTGCGCTTGTCTTGTGACGCGGTTGGCTAGTGGCAACTATGTACTCACGCCACCCCCTCCCCCTTCAGATGATCACATTTCCCTGCGTCACTTTCATCTAGGTGCTCGAGCTCGAGCTACCCTTGTCTTTTCCCTTCTTCGCCTCTTCAACCTCTTTTTCGTCGACCTTTTGATCCTGCATCGCTGCGCAGCCTTTTATCGTGGCATCTCAACAACGAGCGCTGGCCGTGTTTTTGCTGAGCCCTGTCAGGGATAAATCGTCGAGGTAGCAGTAAGGAGCTTGCGCGCGACCGCGTGAACACGACAATATGGCGGCCAACTTTAACCCGGGCATCGTCTACATGACGGTACAGACCTCTTATGCGGAATTGCTGCCCGCTCCCTCGTCGTTGTGATTTTTACTAACCTTGCATGATAGGCCAGCTTGGTTCTCTCTGCTGTGGCCGTGTAAGTCTCCTATACCGCCCATCACACTCACCAAGCTAATGCCTTCACCTCCAGAGTCCTCCATTTCCACAGCTTGCACCTCTCGTTGCCCATCTCGTCCACCGTTACCATCCTCACCATCATCCTCCCCGTCGCCGCCTTCGTCAACGCCTTTGTGTACCCCAACCTTCTGCGCAACTCGTCCACCGCCGCCGCGGACCGCGACTGGTTCCAGCGCGTCATCCCCGGCGCCCTGCAGGGTCTCCAAGCCGCCTGCACCATAGCCCTCGCGGCCGTGCTCATTGGGGGGTTCGTGCCCTCGGCGGCGCGCGACTACGTGCTCGATGCCACGTGGACGGCGCTGTACGACGCGCGCGACAGCGAGTCGATCCGCTTCGTGCAGGACACACTGGGATGCTGCGGGTACGAGGACGTGGACGACCGCGCGTTTCCGTTTCAGAGTCTGATCCAGCAGACGTGCAGTGAGATTTGGGGCCGGAACCGCTCGTGCAAGGTGCCGTGGCGGGGGGCGTTGGCGACGCACTCGGGCATTGCGTTTGGCGTTGTTGTAGCTGTTGCTATAATGCAGGTACGTATTGGAACGTTGTACTGCTAGCAAGATATCAAGACCGCTGACAGCTCTATAGACCCTTGGACTTGTTCTGATGCGCTCGGGAACGAGCTGGTGGACCGCGCTTCGAACACGGGACGGCGAGGAAGAGGAAGGCTACGATGAGCGCAGCAGGCTCCTGGGCGGCGACCGATCAGAGGCTGCTGCGCCCGCTGCGCCTGCTGCTGGTCCGTCGACCTATGCTGAAGTGGCGGCTCGATAGCAGCTGTGCGAATGATGTGAGATGCTGATTTAATGGAGGAAACGATTTTGGCGATACTTGTTTGGATTTTCTATTTAGCTAGGCGTTCTCTACGGCCGTAATTCACTGGTTTTCATCACGCGATGATATCTCTCTGCTTCGAAGTGAATGCGTGGTCGCTGTTTGCATTATCAGCTATTTCTGGTGTAAGAATGAGAGCAAGGAAGAGGATAATAAGTAGTGGCTAGAAGTAGTAATAAATAAAAAAGATATTTCCAGGTTAGTATGGGCAAGCTACTTGAAAAATAAAAAGGAGAGCAAAAAAAGGAAGAAGAAATACGTCAGTTACTAGAAACTGGCAGGAAAGACAAAAAGAAACTGGTCAAATAGCAACACCTGGTCTCGATCCAGGGACCTACGGGTTATGAGCCCGTCGCTCTTCCACTGAGCTATGTTGCTTATTTGTATTACGGACTGTGCATCCGAGCAGTTGATGGAGAACCCGGGGTGCTAATTTTGGTTATAGAGGTTGGTTGTGCGAACTCGCTCGTGTGAGTCACGAAAAAATTGTGAGGCCCGCAGAGTGTGGGTTCACTTGGCTCCGCCGGCACGCGACAGAACGCGAGACTGCAGGAGAAATTTCGGGAAATTTGTGAAACGCATTGTTATTACTCAGGTACAATGGAAAATGATAATATATGCAAATAGAGTGTATTTGGGATCTATACAGACCCAACTGGCGTGTTGGCTCTCTCGGCCGCCGTTGTCGGCATCTCCACTTACACACTTACACGGCGCGGGGCGAAGGTGAATGACGCCCAACGAGCCGGCAGCAAAAAACGGCCCATGAAATCAGGCAAACGGCGGGGCTCAGATATCAAGCATGCAAGCTTGAAGAAGACCGGGTCACAGTATGAGAGAAGATTAGTGAATGAAGAACATGACAAACGCATAACGATGTAAATAAAACTCAACACTGTTCATCCAGCCGCACATCCCTTTCCTAGGAAAAGGACACAAAGCGGAGGAAATGCAGAAAGTGTATTTGTCCTATTGTTCTCAGCGTGCTGCCGCCACGTCCGACCCAAAAAAGCATCTTCAGTTAAGCCTTGTGGTGACAAAGTGTACCGATCGCTGGGCATAACACCAGGCACTTTCGAACACTCTTGCCCCAACCAGTCCATCACCTCCGCGAATTTTAAGTACCCTCTACAAACCTGAAATCGCTCGCCAAGTAGAAATATCCTTTTGTTGCTCACGGAGGGAAGTTGAACCTGCTTAGCCCTCGGAATATGATGGCAGAAGCTAGCGTATGGCCAAGTCAATGATTGCTTACAAAATCAGAGAATTCGGGTCTTTCGCAACTCCCTATGCATTGTTTGCTCTCTTGGCGAAATCGTTTCCATTGTCTTATATCGCTGGAGGCAAACCAAAACTGCTACAGTCTAAACTGTGCAAACAAGGACCTTTATTTTTCGCAGGTGCATATTCCCAAGTTGCTGCTCTATCCCCATTGAGTTCTCTGGCGAGAGCTCTCCCACACAATTCGGGGAGAAGCAAAACTAATTGCCAGGCTTCAACTCTAACTTATCACAGATTTGACCGCTACTAGCATCTAACTAAATTAGAGCAAATCCATTGGATTTTGTTTGCTGCATTTTAATGCATAACTGAATAGACATTGCAAAAATTTCCCGTCAGATGGCTTGTAGACCTACACGACCTTCATGCCAAGGGTCTAACGAGTGGCTTAGCGAGAAAACGTGTCACAGCACTGCCACTTCATCTAGAACTTCAGAGGCGTTGAGCCTGCAAGCATGGTAATGGACGGCTTAAAAGTAACTAATGAGGAAAAGAGGCCGGCAAACGTATCGCACGATTCGGCATGTGCATGGTGGATAATGCGGGGTAAGTTTCGTCCTGTGACTCGCAACTGTTAATTATCAGGGATGAGACCTTCCAAATAGAGGCATGGTGTCGCACGCGACGTTATGTTGTTGACAGTAGCTAGTTACAGGATTTTTGTTGCGCTAAGAAGATTGGCGGTCTATCCATGGTTTGCCTAGATTCTCATTTAGGTGCAAACAGTGCCGAGCGCAGAAACCACTTTCCTAAATAGGGAGGTCACCACAGCTTAAAATATTAACTCATCAGTAGCCTGCAGTTTATTGTGTGGAGACTACCGGGCCTAAATCCTCGTCACCATACTTTATGTATTTTTAGAAGTGATAATAACTTCCAAATAGCCTGATTAGTGGTCTGGGCAGTCTCAACTCCTTGGCAGTGCAACATCGCACAACGCTACAATGATAGACTGTCAGCAGTCATTACCCGTTGTGGAAGCTGACAAGAAACTAATTAGAGGATGCTCAATGCAACAGTGGCAATTGAATCATGAGGCAGCGACTTGGGCCTATATTAATCGCCAATTCCCCTCGGCCAAAGCAGGGCTGCCCGAATGTTCATGAAGCAAGGCACAGCTCTAACCAGAAATTTCTCAGTGTCTGATACTTTTTCATTTTGACAAAAATGCGCACGAATACTGTTATTGCCGTTGTTGGCGCTTGCCTGCAGGCTGCCAATGCCGCTCCCCATGTTGCGGCGTACCCAGAGATGCGCTTGGTCAAGACCTCCGCGCAAGACCCCGGTCAATGGGTAACTGAACAGGAGAAGTTCGACCGTTTCACGTCCAAGAACATTGGATTCATCGACATCACTGACATTAAGGTAAGAGACATGCGGTCTGAGCAAGAGCGGCTTCCTCGTCGCGTTGTAGCTGATATCATAGCAGGACAAAGATGTTCTGGCAGCCTTATCCACTGCCGATGACCAAATAACTATGAAGCGTGCTGTTGCGTATCCTGAAGGAGCGCAACACCAAGAACAAGCAAACGGCTTCATCAGCAAAGCCAACACGAATGGCCCCAAATCTTGGCTCAAGACCTTCAGCGAGTGCGTTGTTGTTATTATCGCGAGCGCGAAAATCCATGACTGACAAGCAAAGCTTCAATACTCGCCATTACCAGTCAGCAACTGGTACACAAGCCTCCAAGTGGCTATTTGATCAGGTCAAGTCAATTGCATCGAGCAACCCCGCCATCACTGTGCAACAAGTTCAGCACCGGTTCAACCAACCTTCTGTGATTGCCAGAATTCCTGGAACTACGTCGAACCTAGGTACACGCCATACAATTTTTTGTTCGTGTCCCCCGCTAATTTTCTAATGGCCAACAGTCATTGTCGGTGCTCATATGGATTCCACTGGCGGAAACTCGCAGGCCCGCAGTCCCGGCGCTGACGACAATGGATCCGGTACGGTGACACACCTGGAAGCCTTCCGTGTCCTCGTCGCGGGCGGTTTCAAACCCAAGAACACGCTCGAGTTTCACTGGTACGCAGGTGAAGAGGGTGGACTGCTCGGCTCCGCAGACATCTTTGCCAGCTACAGAAGCTCCCGCAAGACTGTTCTGGCCATGCTCAACCAGGATATGACTGGATATTCGCCAAGCGGTCGCGTCGCCATTTACAGCGACAATGTTGACCAGCCTCTGACAACCTACGTGAGAGCCCTCGCTAGAGAATATACTGGCGCGGAGCCACTCACCTCACGCTGCGGCTACGGATGCTCTGATCACGCAAGCGCGCGTTCCAACGGGTTCCCTTCCGCATTTGCAAACGAAGACCTCTTCGAGAAGAGCAACCCCAACATTCACTCATCACGAGACGTAAGTTTTTCGCCCGGTTTTCTTGTCGTAGATCGCATATCACATAAACCATTATATAGAGATGAGAGACTCTTACTAACTGCTTTGCCATAGTCATATGAGAAAGTTCAGTGGGATGCAGTTCTTCGACATACAAAGCTTGCAATTGGATTCCTGGTGGAGGCTTCTTATCTATAGTCGAATTGATGTAGCAATAGCACCGCCATACGCCTTATGCTCAGTTTTCCGTACACAATGCAATTTACTTAGTGCAATGTCGAGACGATCAACCTGGGACACACGTTACGTCCATATTGTATTATGGCTACCAAGTCATGTTCTAGTTTGTGCGACACACTTGGCACAACAACTGCGCTTGTTTTTCTGGTATGTATGGACAGAAACTTATTATTCGTTTTTCAAGGTTGCAAAAATGCGCGGGTCCTTGATTGAAAAGAAAAGAGAAAAGACTCCATTGGCGAGGTTAGATGGCCGTCCCTTGGGCAAACCTTACAGAGCTGGTTGCCTGGTCTAGCTTCTGATCAAAATGCAAGACAGGGCTCGTCAGCAGCCTGAAAGACACTACCTACCGGAGAGGCTTAGCACTTCCCGACGAATTTCTTTTTTAACTGACGTGGCACAAACACACAAATAACGTCAGACCCGCCTCCCCGGGCTATTTGAAGAGATTTAATAAAGATGATTCACATGTATGGGAGCCTATCCTAGCTGAAATCTTGTGCGACATCTCGATCCGTTGGCTGTGGGTACGGTCTGCGACACAGCTGTACTCACAACACTGCCGACTTGAGACCAGCAGCGCGGGAAAAAGCAAGACAGAGAAGCAATGCACATGAAGGTGGCCCAGAAAGGCGCAAATCCATAACAAATTGGTGATGGTAATCCAGAAACCAAGTTTTCTGTACCAAATCTGTAAAACATTATCATTCGGTACGCTACGACTTGCTCTCTACAATGCCATTTGATGTACACGCTTTCAGCGATGCCAAGAAGGGATGTTCATCGTAGACGCGCCCCTAGAGGCATAGTTATTGTGCATTTCTAGTTCCAAAAAAGTTGTAAATGGTGCACAGTCGCTTACTCTCCCGCAGCACACGCCTATGCCACAAACACGGCGTAAATGGACGGGGTGGAACGTGCCAGCCTTCCTGCTGTTGTCAAAGAGAAGAAAAAACCGGATTTTATTTTCGTTAGTTGTTTCTTACGATATCGAAATAGAAAGGATTGGCGCTCGATGATGTACAACACTATTGTTTTTGCTTTTGCTTCACTGCAAGTTCCTTTTTGCAGTGAGGTGACGTGGAGCTGCATATTCCGCTGCTGGTCTTACCTTACATCCTAGACATTGTTGCTGGCACGTCGTCAAAGTCTGAGCCGCGTGCATCAACTGAAATTATAAAAAGCCACGTTGCGTGCTCTACTGCCTGTTTCTGCATTTTCTTGCATCGACAAAGGATCACCTGTCAATCAAGTGTTTATTTTCGTCACCTATCCTACCATGAGAACGATTCTAGTGGGCGCCCTGGTGGCAACGGCGATTGCCTTTCAACCAGTATGTTCAGTACCAAAATAAACACTTGATGTATGATCGTTCTTTAACTTTTTTGCAGAATACAGTGCGTTTCGCGGAAGAAAATTATGCAGTGACAAGTTTTTAGTGCTAATGAGGGTTGATTCGAAGGGGCCGGAATGCAAGCTGACTTGTGTAAGTTATGTGCCCAGACATTGACTGGCTCTTAATCTTGAGCGTTGCTGATCATGAGTGATAATGCAGCGCAACCGCGTTCCGAGAGTAAGTATTCGCAGTGTCATGAATTGTTTATAACATGTGTTTTATTCTTTCGCTACCGGAACGTTTGACTAAACTTTCGTTGTATAGGAGCACTGTGTAAGTCAGCCAAGATATACGTTCGCACATGCGGCAAACACTGCTACCAACTAACACGACGATCGAAGCCTGCCTTCCATTATGTCCGCGGCGAAATGAAGACTTGTGCCCATAGCCAGTATGGCTGCACTGACAAAGATTTGGTGAGAGACAATTTTATCATTCCAATCCAATGTGTGAGAAAATAGAATGTATTTTGTCGCTGACCGACGCAAACAGAATGACTGCGGCGAAGAAGTTACTCCTCCTCCCCTTTGTGTTGTCGATGGACCTTGCTACGCTGGCCCTGCAGGATGCCTCGAAGACAAGACCGGCGCAGATGATGGTCTGCCGCCGGGAGAGTATGTAGGCCATTGTCCCGCGCCAAAGTCTCCAGAACAACGTTGCGGAGACTGCCGTGATGGCTGTGCAGCTCGATATCCGTCGCAGCCACCTCAGTTCGAGGCATGCTTGTCGCAGCGCTGTGTAAGTCTTGCCTCGCAGAGAATCAGAGCCAAGCAAAGGCAATGCCGATGCGACATGGCAGGAATACAAAAGATTCAAGCCACTGACACTAAGTTCATAAATTAGCGGAGCGAGTGCTATGGTGGTCTGCTGTATAAAATACAGTATTTCGAGGCCAAAAAGCGGTGTGAAACCGAGGAAGCATTAGCAGAAACTGTGCTACAGCATTGCGTCAAAAGCGCACTTGTACGTCTTGCTTCTATTTTGAAAGTACCATCCGCCTTTATTTCTAGAAGACTAACCAAGAGGCATGGTGGAATCCAGAATGGCACAATCCCCGAGAATTACCGCTGTCTTATGCAGTATGCAGACACCGAAAAATACTGCGAACAACTTGGGTACCAGCGCGGCATAAACCATTTCCAGGGCTGCATCAAGCAAGAATTCGTAGGTTTGGCAGGAGTCAATTTGATCGTATCCTTGGCTCGAAAATCTGAAATCTGAATCACTGACTTCAAAAACTCTCAGGATGGTGTTTGCTCGACCGAATTCCGTTGCGCCCCTCAATTTAGAGACGCCCGGAAGTATTGTAACGGACAGAAGCATGTAATCGGTGGTCCCGACCATCAAAAGTGCATCTCTGATCAGCTGGTCAGTTTCCAGTTGTGAAGTGGCTGTATCATTGTTCGTATGCTGAATTGTATTGCTTTAGGTTGACACGTGCCCCAAAGACGTGGGATGCAAGAAGCGCCATACCGATGCCAGGGAATACTGCAAGAAGCAGAACAGCTTCGGCGGACCCGACTATCAGCAGTGCATCGCCGAGATGATTGTGAGTCAATGTTCTTTACTGAGTATGAAGATCAAAAATTAGAATGATGTTGACATTTGTAATGCAGAATCCATCGTGCCCGGCCGAATTCCAGTGTCCACTGCGACAGAAGGACACGGCCCAGTACTGTAAGGGCCAAGGCAAGACGGAGGGGTCAGCTGAGTTCAAGGCCTGCATGAAAGAGGCTCTCGTAAGTTTTTTCTCTGCCATCATCTATTGGGACGTAATTTTGACAGCATGATCTCGCAACAGAATGACATATGCCCCATGACAGTCGCAACGGATTGGGTGGTGGAAGAGCTCTGATCTAGACTCATGTTTTCACGGAAATCGACACTCCAGTGCGTCGCTGTCTGGCCATAGCTAGTACGGAATCTGTGGTACAATCAAGCCAGGACCGCTGGTATTGTGTAGAGGCAGGTGTCGTGTGGAGTTTGGAATCGTGCTGGAGTCTCAGACTCGCTGCGAGCTATCGAGTACTATGGACTTTCGTTATATTAGTAGAATAACATACCGCACACTTACTGGTGAGGAATTAAATCATGGATACTTCTTTCATGTAAAAAAATGCCAAGGGGAGTTGACATTTTTTTTGTTTGCTCTATTCTCAGCATGCTTTGCGGGGCAACACTTAAGCCATCCTTCTGTAGCATTCAGTGATGTCGTGAGAAGCGACTCGTCACAGGTCAAGTATAAGAAAAAAATGTCTTCTCGTTAATTCAAGACGTAGTAACTGCATTATTAACGTTCGAATTTGTCCTCCTCATATGCAAAGATTTGGCGGAGGTGGTTCAGTTGTGCTGGGCGTCTACAGACTTTGTCACTACGGGGTTTGTCAGCTGCACGACTTGTCAATGTGTGACAATTTGTCCGCAGATTGTCGCGCCCATCATTCATCACTGCGGACGGTATTTCTCATGAGGTTTGTCTTTCACTAATTTGTTTTTGTCGAGTTGGTCTATCTGCAATACTTCTCCGCGCGCAGCCTGAGTGCACCAGTATGTATAGCTAGACTCGCAAGCAGCAGAGGCGCGCGCGAAGCACTTTCCGAAACGTCTTTCGCACGCTCCGGAAATACGTACGAAGCGGTTCAGAAGCAAAAAAAAAACGTTTGCAGAGAAAGCTAGCACGTATCGTATCGTAAGCCATGTACATTTTATCTCGATTCAGTGCGAAGGCTAAATCGTCGCTTACGCCGGTACTGTACCCTACCATCAAAGGCGCATGCACATGCTGAATGCGGGGTCAAGACAGCGGCAGAGCACAATTCCTACACGATACCTACACGACGAATACGCCGTAGTTCTTCGAATTTATTCTACTACGAAGCTAGAGCCGCTGCCATTGCCATTCTGACAATCATGTAAGCCTCTCCCTACTTGGCATACCGGCGCCTTCTGCAGCCGGCCACCGCCTTGGCCGCCACTGATAACGACGCCAGCGCGGCGTTCTAATCCCTACATCTGCACGATACTCCCAAAGATAGGCAAGATGGTACTTGAATTACGCCCCAACTGCGAAGCTTGCGATAAAGACCTGCCAGTATCGGCCGTCGATGCGCGAATTTGCTCCTATGAATGCACATTCTGCGTAGACTGTGTCGACAACGTCCTCAAGAATGTCTGCCCCAACTGCGGAGGAGGCTTCACACAGCGACCCATTCGCCCTTCGAAAGAATGGGTCAGGGGCGTCTACGCAGGAGCCCAGCCGCCTTCGGAAAAAAGAGTACACATGAAGCGCAGCGCTGCTGAAGCTGCTGCCTTGGCTACCAAGGTTGGTGACGTGAAGCCCGAGAACCGCTAAAGGTGTCGCAGGAACAGTAAGTAAGTGTGTAGAGGGGGTGGTACTGCTTGACGCGGAAGCACTTACTGAAAATTCAGCTTCAACTGGTTAAAAAACGAAATAGAAGAAGACCTTCACTCGAAAATCCTCATTCGCCTCCATGACTTAACACCACTGGAGAAAATCTATTCACTATTAGCCCCGGACCAACTGCAGTACAGCAGTGAGCTACGGATCACACCATCTGGTTGGAGTATGCTCAGCAGGCACAGCTCGTACCTAGGATTAATAGAACAGAAATTCCAGCTTGAAAAATGAACTTTCACTCCTAGTAGTACAATATCTGTCTACATACAAGTAGGATTGAGATTAGTTGCACCTTGGTCGGCACAACTTTTCCACAGAGCTCTGGCTGGAGGCCAGTGCCTGCGATCTTAAGTCTGAAGCTCGGCCAACCGCTTTTTTCCAGGCCTGGTAGGACTTGAGCTAGCCTGGAACTCTGGTTCTGAGCTTCTTGCACAGCAGTCCTTGATCAATATCGGTGCCAAAGAGTCGGGGCAAGTCCGCGGCCGGCAGGGCGGACCCGACCCTCGTCGTTGACACGAAAAGTCGAAGGGCGTTGATGACTCGTCGTGGGGGCCCAAATCCGCCACCATGACGTGTGTGTACGGACGAACTTAGATCGAGTCAACGTGGGATAGCCGTCGAGAACCCGCTCAATTATGCAGCCGTGACTTAATATGTTAATAAAGCACTCTGTAGCTGGCCGAACAGGTGCGTCGTACTCAGTTGTGCCGACAGGGTTGGGAATACGCCTAGGGATCATTGTAACGGGCGGCCAACTAATACACCTGGCGCCCACCATCGATTGCTGCAAGGCAGGACAGAAACATTATAATGCCACCAATCAACAACGTGCTCGATGCGTTGATGTGGACTTACAGCGAGGTTGCAATGCGACTAGTAAGACACAACGATCGCCCAACCCCACACTTTTGAAATGATTCCATAGCCTTGACAATGAATTGGGCGAGGCTGAGGACTACTTTTAGCCCGTTGACATTCGGCATTTTATCTACCAAAGGAACGACAACAGAACACCGACGCAGGAATGAAACATATCCCAGATTAGGTATAACTTACAAGACAGTTAGAGCTAAAAATGAGAGGCAGCCATGACGATATGCTGTGCCTGGTTGCGCTAAGGCGCGTGGGGGCAGAACCTTAAGATAGTTCCGAAAGGTAGGCTCCACTCAACGTTGTGTTTGCAGTAGCGTTCGAAATCGTCCTCTATGCCGACACCATTGTCACTCTGCATCGGTTGAAACAGCATTAATTGGCTGGCAATATGTCCCGTTGTGGAGCATCCGATATTAAAAGTCCGACACCAAAACCACTCCCGGGTGGTCCGGCTGGTGGGAGCACGGATGAAGGCTGAGTTCCCCCGTTTTTGGAAAGGCTTTATGTGTAGTACAAAATGTGCCACCTGGTTCAATATAGGGCCCTGTCGTGATTCCAAATCATATCCTCTACAGTAGCGGTGCTCTAAGTGGTGCAAAGCCCCTGCAATTCAGGGGTCTCTGCCCCCGTGGCCCCGTGGCCCGATCCGGCCGCCTTGGCGGTTGTACGCCAGTTTGGGGGCAGCAAGAGCTCCGTGCTGAGACCGGGCTTGGACGGTCGGACATCGATCCGGGGTATAGTTGTACTCAGAAAGGCTTTCACTCAGGATAAGAAGAGATTAAACTACACTCACCCATACTTACCACAGAAATACAAGAAGTAGATTGCCTCTATGGCGGTTCATCTCCGCCGTACGAGCTTACGTATATGCAGCTTCACCTTCCTAAACGGTAGAAAACTGGCGTTACAATTGAAGGACAAATGATAAGCCCTAGCCCAGTAGCCAGTGCTAGGAAATTCCGTGGACGGAAGGGCGGCGAACGACACGGGCTATCGGCATCGTCGGCTTATACCTGCGTTAGCTGAGGCTGCAGCTAAGGTTGACAGTAGATGTTTGAGACATTCAAGTAGAAGCTGGGTCATCTAGGATTATTTCGACCGTACTGCACTCCACATTTCAACCTCGTATTCCTTTGGAATCTGTTTTTGCTTTGGAGTCTCTTCTCTCGTTGGAATCTTTCCTCACGCCGACATCTGTTTTCTCGCAGGAAAGATCGACAAGACATGTTGCCGACTTAGTTCATGACATCGAGCTGGATGTAGCTTCTTGTAGGGATACGTTTTTGCGCATTGTGGTCGAAGCATAAATACGCCCATGCCTCCCTTTCATCCTTGAAATCTTTATCCATACAACCGCAATCAAGCATTCAGACATCAGCTACAACTCTTCAATATTTTTACTCAATCAAATCAAATCTTTCAAGATGATGTTCCTTCAATCTTTGGCCCTCTTTGCTTCTCTTGCATCCGCGACAAGCTTCCAAGCCTGGAGCGGTGACCAATGCAATGGCAGCGCGGGAGGTTCTTCCACTATCGGCCGCGGTGGCAACTGCGAGGAAATTAGTGGTCGCCACTCCTGGGAGGCCAACGGCGATAATGTCAAGGGCTTTTACTATGAGGGTGCCAACTGCGCGGGTACTTCTCACCAGTTCACTGGCTCAAATGGTAGATGCAACAACATCAACACCGGAGGCACTGTCCGCTCCATGTGTGTCGTCGGTACGTCACAACCTCATCAATTTTATTCATAAGGTTTTAATCATGACTAATTCAACTTCTAGGTGCTAACAACAGAGGCTGTGGCCTCTAAACGGGCTGCACCCCTGCAAAGTTCTCGAGAAGTATGGTTTTCAATTTATCCCGGCGTTTCAGAGAGAGCGAGCAATAGCCCTTTTTGAGCCATATGTGCGTCAATCGGCATAGAAATCATGCTGGGGTAGACTTTCTCCGACCATTTGAGCCACGCTCGATTCTATGCTACAGGATGACGATGGTAACTCAATTGTTTGGACATTAGACGTGATTCCGAGTGGCCCACTCATAGTTAGAGATAGCTATCAATTCAAATCGTCTTCTTTTGATTCTAAGTCTGAAATATAGTTTCATCACTCTAATCACACCTAGAGACAGCCTGAAATCGGTTCAGTCTCATCTCATCGCGATAAGTTTCACTAATCACCAAAGACAGTCTTAAGCAGGGGACATCTTTCTTGTCAGTAGCTTCAGCCGTGTCCTCGACAGCCTCGGCAGCATTGGCAACAGCCATTCCAGCGCCCTGCTCTGTGTTTGTAGCGACTCCTCCCGCGACGTGAAACAACTCGGCGGCAGCATCTCCCAGATCGTCTTCTCCTCGTTGTGTTCCGCCCGCTGCACCGGCGACGCCGATGCCTGTGGCCAACGTCAGGGAGATGCTAGATTAGTTTCTAGCCACTGAAATGATCATTTCGTACCAATCGACGTACCAATTGACTGACGTATCAATTGACGTATTAATTGACGTATCAATTGACGTATTAATTGACGTATCAATTGACGTATCAATTGACGTATCAATTGACGTATCAATTGAGGCAGCGCCTGTGGCAGCGCATGCAGCGCTGGCTTCCAGCGCTCCGAAGTACCGTTTTTTGGCCAATCAGAGCGCACCTGCCGCCCCACCCGCGTCCGTAGTAAAAAAGGGCCCGCGTCAATATCAATTCCCTCAGAATAAGCCCACTCAAGCCGCTCACCTAATCACCACACCTACTGGAGCTAGTAGCCGACCTCACCACTAGCAAGTAGCCCCATCCATCCCCTCGCCACACAAAATGGGTCTAAGATATCCTAAAACAGCTTGTTCTGAAATTATAACTAACTACATACAATATATTAATACGAAGTTGGAGTTACAATAACGTGGTTCACAAGGAATCAGGCCATCTGGCATGACTAGTCGTTTACAATTTCTGAGTCCCAAAATCTAGTCCACCACTTGCCCTGGCAAACCCAATGAGACTCAGGCGTGAATGCTGCCCTTCTCTCTCAATTTCCTTTACCGAAGCCCATGCGATATCGTTACTTTCTGCCGAACCCTACGGCCATGTTTCCTTCCTACTCGTAATTTTTGCAATGTGAGGACCTCAGAGGTCCTATTCCGATACGAATACTACAGCAGCATCGCCCCACCGCGTCTTTGGATTGGGATTTGTGTGTCGAGAATAATTGGGATGAATAGAGAAGACGAAATTCTAAATTATAAGTTACAAAAGGGTCTCTTGGTACAAAACAGGCGGCCCTTCGTTTGTTTCTTTAGATTTGACCTATTTGGGACCGTACTACCCACTCTGCGGCCTTTGGGCAACAGGTCGTGACATGCGCGACCCATGAAACCCCACACGGTCTTCTGTCACCTTGACAAATCAATGGAAAGTCATTGCCATGTCGCCAGAGCCAGCCATGTGATGCAGATAGAATCTTGCCAACATCATAATAATGGCCGATCCGAAACCACACATGGTAAATGGCAGTCGCCAGTATATGAGCAAGGCACAGCGCCCATGTGACTTTTGCCGAGTTCGTAAGACTGCATGCCGAATCCAGGCTGGCCCTCCCTGCCGCATGTGTATTCTTCACACCCGCTCATGTACTTTTGGATTTGTCAGTCCAGCAAGGCTGCAGAAATTGAGGGGATTGGCAGGAGATACGTCAGACAATATGAGAACAATCGCAGGACAATTCGCGGCGTCTGAAGAGCTGCCGGAAAACCATTCGCATCAGCCACTTGCTGAGGATCTCCCCGCTGAGCACCTTGCCTTTTATTCCGCGGCACCTACGGAAGATGGCTACGAATCGACATCCTGCCATCAGTTCGAGGCCTCATTAGTTGACTTCAGAATACCAACGCCGACGTTCGCGCACGACGGTGGAGATGGCTCGGCCATCACGTCTTCACCGAGTATGGCGCTCGACCCTGTGCCTACACGGCCAGAGCTTCCGGATACACTGCTTGGTAGCGACAACATGGAAAGCACCCCTCATTTCATCGGTACCACTGGAGAGTTTGAGCCCCATCTTGTCCGCCACTATCTCTGCGATGCTGGCGGCCGTAAGCGGTTCAAGAAACTTACAGTGCAATTTGTCCAATCTGGTACGATACCATCACACTTCTGGTTCACGTCGCAGTCTCTCTATTCCCAGAGCCGGGAGAAAGCAGGCGTACTGAGACTGTGTAACACACCTGAGGAAAGAGATAAGCTGGAGTCGCTTGTCTCTACGAGTGTGGGTCGTCGGCTCATTCGACTTTTTGATCGCTTCATCGCACCCCATTATCCCATCTTCTCGAGCCAATGCCGCCCATCCCCGGAATCGTCACCCATCTACCTACTAGCAGCAATCTACGCTGTAGCACACAGTTATGCTCAGTATGATGACTCGCTAGCGTTAGACTTTGCCTACCAAGAAGACTTATACGCAGGGCTGCTGCAAACAGCGAGGCGGACGATTGAATCTGAGCTTCATGCCCCAACGTTTCCAGTTATCCAATCTCTCATTCTTATGCTAGTACAACCAACTATGCACCATCTCAGTTCTGAGTCTTCTCTTAAAAGTACACTTCTCGGAATGCTGATATCGGCGGCACATACCCTGGGCTTACATAGTGATGCGGCATCATGGCCAATTGCTCGGTGGCAAATCGCTCAAAGACGCCGGGTTTCATTTATTATTTTCACAGTGGACTCTTGGATATCTTGCTCCTTCGGAACGCCCCCAATGCTTTGCGAGCAAAACTGGCTGGTCGATGGTCTTTCCACTGAGGATGCGTTTGAGTCCGGGCTGAGTCCTGCTGACTGGGAATCACTCCTTCATCAGTCGCAGCTGACCTCGATCTTGCGAAAGGTTCTAGGCAGACTCCAGTAAGTCAAGATCATGCTG
The DNA here is from genome assembly GCA_002796755.1 of Paracorniculantispora psalliotae. Lineage (NCBI taxonomy): Eukaryota > Fungi > Ascomycota > Sordariomycetes > Hypocreales > Cordycipitaceae > Paracorniculantispora > Paracorniculantispora psalliotae. Next base: position 1,155,277 of record PHFE01000093.1, read on the forward strand.
AAAACAGAACGAATAAAAGATACTTACAAGCTCTGGTACAGCACTCTACGCGCCATTGCGAACTTGGCGCTCGACACTGACAAGATCTACTCCATCGCGAGAGAGCTGCAGGACGAGTTGCAAACGTGGCGTGAGAGTATCTCACATGACGCTCAGGGCGTAAGTTCCACTGCAACAATTAATTCCGTCGGCTATTACTATGTCCATGCCAACATATGCCGGGCTATTCTGTCAAGTCACGTTGCAAATAAGCGCCGAGCAATGCCAGACGCGTCGCCGAGAAGGCAAGAATGCGAACAGTACGCACGAAATGTGACCAAGCAATGCTTGGTTGGGGCAATGCAGTATTTTTTGCAGATCGAACAGAACCCAGAGGAGGAATTTTGGCCGGTTTGGGCGCCAATGGCGTTTGCATCTTTCATCAACCTAATGTGGCTCATGCTCGTCACATCCGTCACTTTTGATGAGGCAACCGAATGGATCAAGATGTTGAGCAACACTAGGAATGACCTACGGGTCAAATCGAAGCAACTACGTGTTTTGCGATTAGCTCTCCTCCGGATCGATGCCATATTTTGGAAAGGGATTGAGGCAACTTTTCACCTGGAAACACATGTTGCTGAAGCCGTTAGTGCATTTTTGGCAGGAAATAGAGATCTTTGAGCAATTAATCTATAGAGCCCCATTTGCGTTCAAACATCACTCACGCCAACCGAACCTCTCTGTCCCGAGGCAAAGAGGGTCAGTGCTGCCAGTGCCATAGCATCCACGGCGACACCTAGACATTCAATGACTGGAGCAAACAGTTCTGAATGATTTTGAGGAAGTTTTCCCAGCTCTCCTCTGGCTTTCGCCTCGTTCCATTTGTCAGGATCGCTTCCACCAAAGAACCACATCACCAGCGGGGCACCAGCAGCAGTGGCCAAAATTGACACGTCCTCGCTTGCAGTCGCAACTTCCATGTCCGTGAACTCTGCTCCAAAGTAAGACGAGAACGAAAGCTTCAGTTTCTCGACAGTCGCATCATCATTGATGGTTGCCGGACTCGATCGCACTGTCGAAATGGTGGGCAGGCGATCGCAGCCTGCCGTCTTGCAATCGCCCTCAACAATCCGCTTAATTGCACCTAAAATTCGGTTGTGGACAATTGGGCGGAGGCTTCTAATATTCAGGGTTAGGTCCAAATACTCTGGGATGACATTCGCGGCGTCACCAGCGCTGATGCTCCCGCAGGTCACAACCGCCAGCTCGTTGGGATCAATCTCCCGGCTAACGATGGTCTGCAGCTTCGTCACGATAGAGCAGCCAATGACAACCGGATCAATGCAGTCCTGGGGGGATGAGCCATGCCCACCGCGACCAAATATGCGAATGGCCAAGGAACTGCTCGCTGTTAGTGCCGGTCCGCTCTTCATTGTGATCCTGCCGCATGGGTCATTGGCAACGTGCTGGGCCAAAACCACGTCAGGGCATGGTACTCTGCCACTTTCATAAAGTCCATCGTTAACCATTGCCTCGGCGCCATTTAGATGCTCCTCTGAAGGCTGAAACAGGCAGATTAATGTTCCCTGCCAGTGGGCCCGAGCATCTGCAAGAAGTTTTGCAACTGCCATAAGGCTCGCGACGTGGGTGTCATGGCCACAGGCGTGCATGACGGGTTTATCTTGTCCAAATCGATCTTTCATGACCCTTTTACTTGCGTACGACAGACCAGTGTTTTCGAGTAGGGGCAAGGCATCCATGTCGGCGCGCAGAAGAAGCTTCGGACCATCTCCATTATGTAAGACGCCCACCACCCCGTGGCCGCCAATGCCTGTGTGTACCTGGAAGTCTTTCAGGCTGCTCAAAAAATCGGCAACGAGCCGTGCAGTTTCAATCTCCATGCCGGATAGCTCTGGCATTTCGTGCACTTGGCGATAGACGTCGTGGAAGTACACACCATTTCAGGTCGGAAATCTCGAAGGATGGCTCTCTTGAGCTGCATCGCATGTTCGCGACTGCCCGTGGCATTTTTTTCTTCTTCTTAGGTGACTTGCCTCAGTAAAGTGCACGTTTGTTGTGGTATGGACATACATACCTTGTACTGCTGGCATGATGTTTGATAAAGTTAATTTGACAAAGTCTTGCGATTTGAATGTATAGTAGAATGAGTATATAATGTTGGCAATGCTTTTGCAATAATCTATTAAAGAGACGAGGACGGTATACTGGCAGGGATCGGGCTTATATCTTGTCTGTACTACAGAAGTTGCCTTCTCGCAAAAGGGTTCCATATGCTTGTCAAACACCACCAATCAAAGGCGACGCCGTTTCGTGCCCCACCAACGGCGTTGCTTTTGATTGGTGGTATCGTTGCTTATTGACCCTCGTAGGCACAATTGGCAACTTCCGCACGCGAAGGCGGCTAAAGCCAATTAGAAATACAATATGACAAATTATCAGCGTATTCCTCTTTTGAATACAAAGCGTTGGCTATGGACCGGCTGCCATTTAACCGACTACCTCTGATTAGCAATCTAGCATTTACTAACATCCTACACTTAAATGAACTAAGTTAATATACCTTTGGAGACTATAAAGGTATAGCTTCGCTACTCATATAAAACAGGCTGTACATTGTAGATAGTCAAATATTATTTCGTGATTTAGTCACCATACATCAGTTATTATGACACAAAACGGTACGTAAGACAATTCCTTAACCTATATGTCAAGTTGACTAACACTTGCGCAAAGTTGCCTACAGCGGCCACGAGGTCCAGAATGCAATGACTATTATCAAACAGTTCCGACCGGAAATGACGTTCTTCCGCGACGCATACCGTCAGATACATAGTATGCCTGAGCTTTCTGGACAAGAAGCAGAGACGGCACTAATTGTTTCCAACTTCCTTGAAACCCTAGGTGGCTTTACCGTCCACACAGGCATTGGCGGCCACGGAATAGCGGCAGTTTTATCTAACGGAGATGGACCATGCCTCCTTTTGCGGGCAGATATGGACGCCCTACCGATGCTTGAGCAGACAGATCTTCCTTACGCCAGTAAGAGAACCATGGCTAGCCAAGATGGTCCTAAGCCAGTTATGCATGCGTGTGGGCATGATGCGCATGTAGCATGCTTGATGGCTGCCGCGCAACTTCTATACGACAGCCGGGCCTGTTGGCGAGGGACGCTCATCTGTGTGTTTCAGCCAGCTGAAGAGACACTGAGCGGTGCCAGGGCAATGATTGCGGACCGACTGTTCGACAAGATCCCCAAACCAGACATGGTCTTAGTGCAACACCTTTCCAACGGCCGCACTGGGAAGATCAGTTCGCGGAGCGGCACGCTTCTCACGGCCAGTGAATCTCTTAATATTCGCATTTTTGGCCACGGTGGGCATGGAGGATGGCCCCACCAATGTGTTGATCCCGTCATTATAGGATGTTCAATTGTTCTACAGCTGCAAACCTTGGTGAGCCGCGAAGTCGAACCGGGAAAACTAGCCATCATCACCTGTGGAAGCATCCATTCTGGGGAAACCGCCGGGACCATACCAAATCATCTCGATCTCAAGGTAACTCTGCGAGCGCTAGATGATGCCACCCACGCCCGGCTCCTTGCATCTATAAAGAGAATTGTGGAAGCTGAGTGTAGGGTAGGTGGCAGTACACGCGCGCCACTCATTGAAACTACACGCTCGTGTGGTGCGACGATCAACGACGACAGCACCTTTCAAGTGCTAAGAAACTCATTTGCCTCCTATTTTGGGACAGAATACAGCGATATGGAAATTGTGACGGCGACTGAAGATGTTCATTTACTGGCGACTGCGGCAGGCGCTCCGCTGGCGATGTGGTTTTTCGGGGGGTCTGAAACTACTCAATGGGATAATGCTGAACGTCACGGAACGTTAGAGAAACTCCCGATGAATCATTCACCCTTCTTTGCGCCTAGTATAGAGTGTTTAGATACAGGTGTAGACGCAATGTCTTTGGCGGCTTTGACTTTTTTTACTCCTCATATTTAAATTTCATAAGTTCTAATTTTACTAAAGTATCACATATCTGAGCGCAACAACCTTGGGCAGCTCCATTTCCATCAGCTACCATATGATTTTCGGCTCTTTCCACAGCGCGGCGTCTGAGGCGCAGAACAGGGTAAGTCTCTGGACAAGCCGAAGTTATAATCACTCCCAGCCACACAAAATCCTAATACTCAAAAGTAAAGGAGTTCGCAATTTCCAGGCTACGAGATTAGCAAGGAACGTTTTCGGTTTATCACGGGTGACGGTTTGGTGAATCAGGAGGATTTGGCACCACTGATTAGATTGAGAGGCTTCGGCGGTTGTTTCGATAACGAGTTAATAAGATATAAGCGTTTCATTGCTCATATAAATGAGAGATGGGAGCTGGCGTTGAGGGTGCGACATCGTTGCTCGAATGACGAATGCCGCGAGTGCTCGACGTGGTTGAGTATAGTCACAACGAACATGTGAAATTTGAAACGAAACTGCAAGTAATAGAGATTTTAGTTTTGCGTTCGGTGCAAGCTTGCGGCTTTGATGTACTAGCATTTAAAGGTGGTATGAGGGAGGGCCTTCAGCTTCTTATAGGTTGTGTGGATGATATGCTGACAATGAGGCCGTTACAACAGGAAGCTGACTGGTTAGTCGGGTTAGCAGGTCTTGGCGGTGCTTCTCTACTACCAGCTCCGCCTAAAGAAGCTTTTCCCCAGCTGCATGTCATTTCAAAGATGTCGACCATGACCCGAAGTACCGGAAGTTTATATCTGCCAAATCTATTGGGCTCATGTCGTTTCTATACCGCCCGACAAGTCCGGGCATTATGGCCAGCCTGCTTGCACACCCCACATCGCCGGCCTTTCGTCTCATTCCTTGGTTTTCGACCTTATTTGAGCTTCTTGACTTGACGTGTGCGATCTTCTCTCTGTCAACTCCATCAATTGTCAAGCAACCGGAGATGAAACTTCCCAACCACTTGCATATTCGTAGCATTTATTTTAATTCGCCGATTGCTGGCTATTTCGATTAAAGAAGATCGCGACATTAGGCCTGAGGACTTCGACCACGACATATCTGAAGATAGAGATGACCAGGATTTTTAATCATGTATTATTATGTATTCATATGCTAGCTCGCCTGTGAACTATCGCAATGATTATCTGATACACATTTAAATGTATCAATCAATTGCCAGAGTCTTACTTCTTGCCGCCGGTAATGCCGTTAACAGTCTTACCAAGACCGTTTGCAAGGCCGCCAACGGCGCCAGTGACGGCACCAAGAGGATTGCCGCCCTGGGCGCCGCCCTTGCCACCGGTGAGGCCGCCAACAGTATTGCCAAGGGCGCCAGTGAGGCCGCCAACAGTATTGCCAAGGGTGCCAGTGAGGCCACCGAGCAGGTTAGTCACGCCGCCGAGAGGGTTGCCGCCCTGGGCGCCGCCCTGGGCGCCATTGCCGCCGCCGAGAAGAGAACCCAAGAGGCCGCTGAGAACAGGGCCGAGCACAGGGACGGCGTCGAGGGCGCCACCAAGAAGGGGCACGCCGGCAGCCCCGAACAGGGCGTGAATATCAGAGTCCGTGAGGCCGCTGTCCTTGAGCATGGTCATGAACTTGGCGCCCATCGCGGCACCTGCGGCGGGAGCCTCGTTGGTAGCCTCAGCAACGGGATCGGTGGTAGCGGCAGCTGTGGCCTCAGTAGCAGCGGGATCAGCGGCAACGGCAGCAGTAGGAGCAGTAGTGTCGGCGGCAGTGGCAACGGAGGTGGCATCAGGGCTGGCATCAGGGCTGGTGGGGGCAGCCAGAGCGCCCATGATGCAAGCGGCGAGGGTGGCAACGACAGCGGACTTCATTCTGATGGTGTTTTAATGGTCTTAGCTTGAAAACTTTAGAGAAAAAGAAGAGATTTGTAATTATAAAGAAGGATGTTTGATGAGTGAAGAAGAGAATGGACAAGTCGGGGAACCAGGTGTTTAAATAATCTGGCAGATGATATAGAGACAGCCAAATACCGACCTGCATTACTGCATCTGCGAATTATCATTTTTCTCTTTTTTGCATTGCCTGCGTGTATTCGGTTGAAGATGGACTCATAGCGAGATATGGTGTGCCGTGCCACTGGAATGTCTTCTTTGAGAGCAGAGACACGCAAACGGCGTGGCATGTCACACAGCACTATGGACACAGACTGTCTTGCAAGCGTAAAACTTCAAATTCTAGTGTAAAAGAATCGAAATGTAGGTGCGAGAAGTAAAGCTGCACTGGCATTCAGCGGATGGGATGGCGTATCTGGCCACAGTTTGGCATGCAGCAAACCGCGCGGAATGTAGGGCTGAGATGCGTCACTTTTTTTGGGTGACAGTTTGCCAAAGCTATCTCAAGTCACTCACCTGATGTCTCAATCAGTGCGACCATACAAGTAACAAAACAAAAGCGCACGCCCAATTCCACGCCGTGCTTGGCATTCATTGTTGTCGGATAGCGAGCGCCGCCGCAACTACCGTTAGCGCAACGGCATTCTTGCCCCTCGAATGTCTCATGTGGTCTTGGCTAGGAATGGCGCGCTCCCTTAACTCGAAATGTGGACTAGACTAGATGATCATCTGGAACCTGCAAAAGCGTTGCACCAGCAACACAATTTTTACTTCATGGGAGACATTGCTGAATGCTTGAAGCGGGCTGAAAAAAGGGCATCCAAGGGCGATGACCCTTACCCGCAAACTAGGCGAGGCTGCCGATGATTAGCGTTAGTTTCTCAACAATGATTTGAGAATGTACGAGCTTATTGAGTACGTTATAGTTTGCTTAGGAAGAGAGCTCGCTTTAGCCAGCACAAGCGCGACCGAGTCCCGGGAGGGCGACCGTTGTCACAGGTGTGTCTAGAGCAAGACCATCCACAAGACGAGCAAAGAATGACTGCTGGACATATTTTAATCAGTTTTATTACGTTTACTGCTTTATTTCATTATACAATGTATGCCAAGTCGTGACCGTTGCGTGGCGCATATCTTTTCCTCGTCCTTTCGAAGCGGATATCATTTCCAGCCTTCTACACCTCCATGTAGTCAAACAGAGGTCCCGGCGGCGCGTCGTCGCGGTCCAAGAAAATTTCCACCATGCGAAGACCCCGATCATCCGTGAGCTTCTCGTCGCTAAACACCTTTTGCAGCTCTCCGTACGTCCTGGCGGTGGCTGTGTAGGCGTCGTCGCCAGCACCGAAACTTCTCACTTCGTAGCCACTGTCTACCTAATGTTGGCAGCGAGGCAATCTGGAAAAAAATTGGGAGCAGGCTAGGGCGCTCGCGTTGGCCCGGTTGGCACGTGGACGGAGGATGACGGGCGACAGGTTAATTGCGGAATACCCAACCACGTAGGTATCTGGGGCCTCATTGTTTGGGCCGGCGAGTAGATTTTGTCCGATGGAGGACCCTTCATCGAATCCCGTTGGCGTGTCGTAGGTGTTGCAGCATCTTCGTAGGACCTCCACGGTCCCATGGTAGCCTGGGGGAGGCGCGTTTCGATCGATCCGGCTGCATTCTGGGCAACGGTGGTGACGATGTCGCACATGGGTCGATCGGCCGCTCCCATGGTCGCGCCCAGTTGCTTCCCGGCAGCGGTCAAGATTCTTTGCTCCCCGTTGGGGCCCAGTGCCAGCGAAAGGCCCAGCGATCCCATCCCCAAGGTGGGAATAGACGCCATGGCCCCTCGTGGTCTTCTTTGTGGAGGACCTGTAAGAGTGGGTGTTAGCAGCTGTACTATTTATAAAAAATATTTTTTTTAAAAAAAAAAAAAAAAAAG